>CABHPQ010169802.1:0-25900 GCA_902168405.1 Peromyscus aztecus
TATCAATCCAAACACACCAGGATGGAGAGTGCATCTGGTCTTGTTGTCTTATTAATAATCTCGCCCTTTGACTGGCTTGCCAACTGTTATGGGCGTGGATCTGAGGCCAGAGGGCACCTGCTGAGATTTCCAGGTTCATGCATCCTGGAACAAAGAATTGGACCAAGGCCACATGGATGGTGATAAAAATAGAGACAGTTTGTTAAGAAAGAAACAGGCACTCTTAGGAGTGGAAGTGAGCCAGAAAGCTGGGAAAGGTCGGAGGCTCTAAAGGCGTGGGCAGTAAGAATCCTGCGCCTTTGTAAGTTATTTACATAGGTCATCTTCTCTGTCATTGGGAGATCCTAACTGGACATCATGGAGGGGTTTTCACGTCTGCTGCTGTTGTTACAAGAAGCCTGTTACATGGAGTGGGTTCCTCTGTCACTAGTTTCTTCTGTATCTTGTCACTCTTGATGCCTCTGGACCCTCCCTGTCTGCATTATTCTCCAACCTCAGCCTGTATTCTCCTTAGACGGCACAGAGGTGAGGACATGTAAGGACGAGGGTGGAGAGCCTGGGAAGCAGTGAAATGCCTGAGCCTGCCCTCCAGACCTGCTGCCCTTCTTCTGTCCCAAGCACCTATACCGTGGGCCACTTGGAAGCAGGGGAGGCTGGAGTGCCATTCCTGTTCAGTCCCTGTTACAAGGCAGACTCTTTTCGAAGGTGTCCTCGGAAAGAACAGCACAGGCCATTCTTCTCTTGTGGCTAGGGCTGGTGTGATCTGGAAGAGGCCGGGGAGGCTCCAGGGAGAGGCATCACCTGGCAAAGACCTTCTTCTGAAACAGATATCTGGTTCTAGGCTGCCTGTGTGTCACTGGCTGACAAAGTCCATAGGCTGCTGCGGTCCGATGTTTACGTTAAATGCAGCACCGAGAAAGAGACCCCACCTGGTGCTGACCTTTCTGCCACCTCTGCCACCGCTGTCCTTCCTTATCCCTTTCTCTACCACTAAAAGCAAAACGCCCACGCCTGTGTGGAGATGTGGGAGAGTGGCCGTGTTGAGAGTGTCCAACATGCATGCTCAAGCTTCCTCAGAAACAGGGAGCCTGAGATACAAAGGGGAACAGTGTTTTCAAGAATCATGGACTGGAGCCTTCAGCCAGGTGAAGATGAATGTGCGTCAGCTGTGGAGTCACCCAGGCTGATTTGGAACCCTGCTGTTCCCCAGCTGTGAGGAACGCGACAGCATACTTCATTCTTTTAGACTTCCATTTCATTATCTGCAAAGTATGCTTAAACACCAAGAGAGTTATATGCAACCAGATAATGGGATCTAAAGCCTTACCCTATGGAGGGATACTCAGAGAGGATCACTGAGTCTGTGATTTCTCACCTTGCTATTTCTGTATCAGGCTTGGACTTTGGACCCTCACTCTCAGGAGCATGCTCACTGAGCACTCACTGTGTGTGGGCTGCAGGAAGATACACACGTGGAAGATACACACAGATAGCTTCATCCTGGAAAAGCCCACAGGTCACACAGGCCGTGAGAGCATGGATACAGGGGCATGACCTGCATAAGATACATGGTGTGCAAGGAGTTTGTCCTTCCATTGGATGTTGAAGAGGGACAGATACAGTGAGAAGACGTAAGTGACATCAGAAAGAATAGTGTGGGCCAAGGGACACCTGGCAGGTACTCAGAGCTGAAGGTCAGGGGCAGTGCTTGGTAGGTGTGGCTCTGGTTAGCTTGTGCACAAATAGCCAGGACTCTATTCTGTGAAGGGGGCAGGGCCAGGTTTTTTGATCAGGGAAAAGATTGGTAGCATTTTGATCTAAGAGGATAATCCTGCCAAAAATATTCAGAGTGATAGTAAGGGCAACTGGGGCTTGGGATACCCTTAGTAATCTGATGGTACAGTGGGCAAGAGCTGGAACTGGAATGACCTTGTCTACTCTGAGTCTGCTGTCATCTGATCCTTGATATTCATTCTCCAGGACCTTAAAGATGTTCAGACAGCTGGTGCAGAAAAGTGTGCCCCTGACCCTCTCCTTAGGCTGATCTCCTGCTTCCCAGGTCCACCTCCATGGGACTGGCTAGTGGTCCATCCCTGGTTTATGCACTCCTGGATCCCACTGTGGTGCCTGAGCTGCAGAGGTTCCAGCACACCTGTTCCTGGCCCACAGCCAGAAGGTGTCTTTGCCTAAAACCACATGGTCTCCGTGTGGGGACACAGGGGTCCTGGCTTCCCAGAAGCCAGGTTGATGCTGAGGGTTGACACTGGAGAGCTCATTTCTACCTAGCTCAAGCCAGTCTTGTCAGATGAACTATTTCAAGGCTAAAACCCCTGTCGGAAGAGACGGTACCCTCCTCTTACCCACACAGGCTACATCCACTACCCAGAGAGTACTGAGCCCTGCCTATGATGTTCCTTCCACAAACGCGCATGCCTATGATAAAGTTTAGTGTAACTTTTAATCGAGCACAAGCGCGATGATAGCACAGCTGTCTATGTGGTCAGAAAACTACAACAGAGACTAACAGGCGGGCCATGGACACAGCAAGGAAGCACTGCATGGTGATGCAGTATGTCCCGGGCTAGATGGCAGAATAGCTTGAAGCTCCCTTACTCTAGTGTGGATGGCACACAATTGAAAAAAAAAAAAGATTATCTATTTTGGACTCTACCATGTAATATTTTTAGGCCATGGTTGATCAAGGAAACCAAAACCATGGGAAAAGGAGACTCCAAAGTGTTCAAAGAGGGACTATAGGAGTGGGAAGATAGGCCCTGCCTACGAGTCCTCCCTTCCTTCTGCTCTGCCTGACTCCTGGGACTCGGTCCCATGACCCAAGCCGCTCTCATCCTCTGCTCCCTGTCCCTTGCGCATTCTTCCTTGCTTGCCTACTGTTCCTGCACCTGCACACCCATGCTAGTTGACCAGACACGGTGGTTGTCATGAGAAGGGTGTTCTCTAGTGCTTGAATCCACATCTACAAAGGCACAGCCCTTTGTGTTGTTTGTGTCGTGGTGTCCTGCAGGGCTTGTGATACTGTACTCAGTAGATGTAGAAATGGATCTCACCTGAAGAGAGGACAGCCAGGGGCAGGAGAAACTGACTCACTGACTCAGACTCAGCGGGGTGGGCGACCCTTTAAGCCCAAACCCTATATCTGCATTTATTCATCTCAAAGACCAAGGGATCTTGATTGTGGGTGGTAGAGTATCCAAACAGCAGTGACTGTCACTAATCATAGAACTGGGTGGGTGGTAGAGTATCCAAACAACAGTGACTGTCACTAATCCTAGAACTGGGACCCAAAAGACACAAGTGGAAATACTCCACTTATTGGAAGGCTGTGGCATCCTTTTGTTCACAGATAAGGAAACTGAGGCTCAGGGAGTTGGGGCCCATCAAGTATCAGGTAGTCGATGAACTAGAGGCAGGATGGAACTCAGGCCTCCTGCGTGTCATCCAGGGCTCAGCCCATCACCCCTGCCAACCTCCGACTTCTGCACCCTCACCCACTGCAGCAGGGGCTCTAGCAAGCTGCCAGAGCCTGCAACCACTCTGCTGTGGACTCTGCCCCTGCTCCTTATCATCAGCCTACAGGATACCCCAGCACCCCTCTTTAGCTGCCTGCCTGCTTCTCTAAGGCATATCTGAAGGTTCTAGAATTTTCTGAGACAGGCATGAGCAGGTATCTGCACACTCATAGAGTTTGAGATGCCCCGAATTGACACTTTTTGCCCAGTGGTGAGGGAGTGATGGGTGCTGCTGTTTACGAAGGGACTGAGGGTGTTAGAGACACGGAGACATCTGATCTCAGGCAGCTCAGAAGGAAGGGTTCCTCATGGCTCACACACCCTATCTGCTCTGGCACTGTCACCCAGACAGCCTGCTGCTTTCTCCAAGTCAGTGAGAGAGGAAACTTCCCAGAGCCTTGCACAATGCCTGGCTTGTGGCGTACGTAGATGTTAGCCCCTTGACGGAGATCACAGCCTGGAGCTGGCCTTTGGGTCCCAGTCTTCTGCTGTTCACTGCCTCGGGGTTTCCTTGCGTACAGGGGCTAAGAGAAGGACCTACCTCAGCTGGCCCTTAGGAGGAGGAAGGAAAACCCACTTTGGGGACAACCCCCTCCCTCAGCCCAGAGAGGCAAATGGGTGGAGGGAGACAATTCCGCTCCTGAGGCTGCCAGGCACCAGGCCCTGCTGCCCCAGGGCTCTGCCCCCTCTGGCTGTGCTACTCCTTGCATGGTTAGAGGGAGCTATGCCCATGCTCCAAGTGAAGAAAGGGGCTCCAGGGAAGCCAAGGCATGTGATTCCCTCCAGGAATGCGTGGCCCGGGGGCAACACTGCTTACCTCTCTTGTCATCCCTACTTACAGCCCAGCAAGTCTTGTGGGCAAAGTTCCAGGAAGGAAGGGGCTGGGAGAGACGGAACCCTGGGAACAGTGAGCAGATTTGCCCCTGTCTTCAAAGTGGGCTCCCCAAACGAAATAGAGATGGAGGCCCGTGAGAGGCTGCTCACACGTGCACACGACTTCACCCCACCACACACACACACACACACACACACACACACACACACGAGACACAGACTAAGACAGCACTCTTTCAGTACAACGTCCGTTCACCTTGGCTGTACAGTCTCCTCTGCCTGCTGATTCCCTCAGTTCTTTGGTCCTTTCCCTTACAGGCATTCTTGGAACCCCAAGGAGAATGAGTCACAGCAGGGTGCCTTGTCAAGGGTCTAGGTCTGAGCGTCAGGAGGCCAGGATAGAGGGTGGTCTCACTCTTGTGCTGGCCCACCCGCCCCCCAGTTCCTATCGTGACCCCCTCCAGTCTAGCCTGCGTTTTGGATTCCCCTCTTATCCTGCTCCTCCAGGCCTGGCTTCAGAGGTGGTGGATGTAGAGGACATGCCAAGCGTGGCCCACTCACCTCTACCCCGGAGTCGTCAGCTTTCCCTCTCCTTCTTTCCCTTCCTTCCTTCCCTTTCTTCCTTCCTTTCTTTTTTGAGACAGGGTCTGACAAGGTCTCATGTTTCCCAAGCTGGCCTCAAACTGGTTATGTAGCCAAGGATGACCTTGAAGTTCTGATCTTCCTGCCTCCACTTCCAGAGTGGGGGTATTACAGATATGAGCCATCACACCCACTTAACACAGCCCTGTGGGTCAATCCAGGGCTTCCTTCATGCCAGGCAGGCACTCTACCACATGAGCTATGGCTCCAGCTGTCAACCTACCTGCACCCCCTCTTTCTCCCTTCTCCCCCCTTCCCTTTCCCTTCCTTCCTTCCTTCCTTCCTTCCTTCCTTCCTTCCTTCCTTCCTTCCTTCCTTCCTTCCTTCCTTCCTTCTTCCTCCCTTCCTCCCTCCCTCCCTTCCTTCCTTTCAATTGCATTTACTGTTATTGTGTGTGTGTGTGTGTGTGTGTATGTATGTATGCATGTGTGTGCAGGCATACATGTGCAACAATATTCACATGGAGGTCAGAGGACAACCTTCAGAAGTCAGTTTTCTCCCCCTGCGGGTTCTGAAGCTCAAACCCAGCTCATCACGCTTGTGGGACAAACACTTTTAATCACCGAGCAATCTTGTTGGCCTGCTTTCCTGATGCCTACAAGCCTGCTAGGGTTTTCTCATATGAGTCCAGTCAACCTCAGTTTCCTCCTTTGCAGAGGACAATACATTTCCTCATTTAATTGGAGATTCCTCTAATCTAAAATTCAATTATTAAGCCTAAAAATGAGGGTACATTATACCTCTGTTCAGGGCAGCTGATAGTCCTTTCATGACAGCATGACTCTAATTAAACAGACAGGTGGGAAGGGAGAGGGTCAGAATTCCTGGTGACACCACCCGGGTGGACTTGAGCTGTGACTGACAGGAGTGGATGGTGCCCGGTTCAAATTCCCCTGGAACTTCAGACCGCACCATTAGCTGCTGGCCAAATAAGAGCCGTCGACGTGGCTTCCCGCACCAGCCCCACTCAACAATGCAAGTCACACAGCGGGGCTGCGTGGTGCTGCGGGCTCCACCCTGTGAGCTGCACAAAAATCAAAGTTTTCACTTTGCCAGTCCAGAAACGCTGCCAGGTGCTGGCTTGTGGCATTTCTGTCAGGAAGCCAGCTGCCATGAAAGTGGGTTTTAATCCAGCCTGGAGTGGCCTCCCGCATTCTCTGCATGGTTTCAGAAGTTAAGTCGGGCTCCGCTTTCCCTGCAGCTAGAGAAGGAGGAACCAAAGCTTGGAAGAGTTGGCACCAGTCTGAGAGCCAGATTAACACGCCCGGCAAAGGACAGAGGCCTGGCTGGTCGCACAGCAGCCATGCCTCCTCACCTCAGAGCCACAGGCCAGAGAACCCAGCCTCTCACAGCTGAAAAATTGATGGCATGGGGGAAGAAGAGGGTTCTGAACTTATGATTTCAGCATAGCATTAAACCAAAGAGGAAGATTCTTTGAAGAGTGGGTGAGGCTGGATCTAACCCAACAATCCAAGCTTCCCACAGGTTCTGTTGCATCCTTCCTCCCACTCACTCACCTCAGCCTGGGGGTCCCTGGCAAATGAGTCCCATGCGAAAGCCCTCCAAACTGGCCCCCACTGCTGGGAGATAAAGGGCTGCTGCCTTTGTTTGCCTTTTCCTGCTTTTCTTCCCTCAAAAGAAAACCCTTTTTCAAACGAATAGTGGTGGCTATCTGGATACAGCATGGTAGGGAACCTGAGGCCTGGAGCAGAGGCTGCACAGTGTGTCAGTCTGCTCTCGCTGTGACAGGGTTACAGAATGATGGCCCCAGCAGTCAATGGTCTCCACAGGGCATCGGCGGCAGTCCTGCTTCAGTCTGCTGGCCAGGTGTGAGTCTGTCCCTCTTGTCTCTAAGTGTGAGGACCGTAGGATCCAGGAGTGTTTTCGTGTGTGTTGGTAGTTATGCTAGAGAAGGATGCCAGCCAGCGTGGGACTTTGTCAAATTGTGTAAATATGCCAACCCATGGTATCTAAGAGCCAGACACTCAAGGTCTCAATAAAGCCAGAGTCCACTGCTGGTGTGCCTTCTGTCCTTATTCACTAGCTGAGTTGCAGACCACTTCTGGAATTATCACTGGCTTCCCTTTGGTACTCCAGCCTCTCTGGGACCTCTGAGGAATGCATCTCTCTCATTCTTGCATGTTCCCCACCGTGTCTCATCTTATGTGCACCCCATCAGTGTTCTCCACCATGCCCACTGGAGAGAGGACCACATGGTCCAAACCCCAACAGCGAGCATGCTCTGAATGTGATGGCTAGAAAGAATGGAAAGACACGGGAAGATTCCGTTCACTCTCAGCATGGCTGCTGGGCTGGGTCATGGAGCTAGCTTCTGCTACTCAGGTGCTCCTGGATGTCTGTCCTTCAGACTTAGATGGACACCATTAACCTTGACGCTCTCATAGCTTTCAGCTCCTCCACCAGGCTGTCTAAGGCTCCAGCCTGCTGGTGATAGAAGAGCTGGAGCCTTCTCAGCCTCTGTAGCTGTGTGAGCCAACCCTTCATAGTAAATTATGCTTATAGCCAGTTGCCTGGTTTGCCTGGAGAACCCTGGTAAGATCCACTGCAGGCAGTTTTGGGGAAACAGCAATTGCTCAGGCTCCCATGTCCTGCCTCATGGACCAAGAGGCTCTCTCCCTCCTGTTTTCTCCATCCTCTCACTGTCTCTCTTCTCTACAAGACTTTCCCTCACCTCTGTAGAACCCAGCTCAGCAAGGATAGGCTCCTGGCCTCCTGGGGGACCTCCTTGCTCATGCCTCACTGTGGACACAACCATGGCCCTCTTCTGAGACACTGAGGACACAGGATGGGCAGCAGTCCTTAAGTGTCTTGCCCAGTTCATGAACACTGGCTCCCAGCTTTCATCTGGAACTGATGGCTCTCTGGCTCCCACTGGGAGCTACTACCTCACAGGCCCCAAAAGGTGTCCTGGAGCATCTTCATTGATGCCTGGAGGGGCTCAGGAGGGTGAGAGGAAGGAGACTGGGAACAGGTCCCAGGAGAAGTATCTGATCCCCAATTCCTTGGCCAAGGTCAGATAGGTTGAACCCAGGCCACAGGTGTGTGTGTAACAACTTAGCCCATCTATTTGTGTGGCATGTTTTCGATTACTGCTCCACCACATCCCACAGGAGGCCTGCCACCACCAACCAGGGAGCGGGGAGCTGGGGAAGCACAGTGTTTTGAAGATGTCAGCAGCCAGGAGGATCAAAGGGCCAGCCCGGAGGCTGCTGTCAACTCCCAAGCACATAACTTCATACAGCCGCTGAGATCTGTACATGGCTGCCGACACAAGCCTCTAAGGGTATGGGGACACCTGGCTTGTGGGAGAGTCCAGGGAGCTTTTCGGTGTGAAGATCGGGAGATCTAAGATAGTGCCTGGCATTCTCTAAGTCTCAAGTCTGAGGGACAGGTGCCTGTCTGAAAAGGTAGCGACTTCTGCACCAGCTTCAAGCGTCTTTCCAGAGGCAAGGACTCCCATGGATATCTGAACATTTGGAAAGACTGGTCATCCTTTCTTTCCTTCCCCCAAGAATAAGTGCAGTGAGGTAGCTTCCAGGTTCCTGAGGGGCAGTTGAGGAAGCAGGCCCAAATAACCCAATGCTGAGGGACTAGGAGCCAGCTTCTAGCAGCCACTTGTTCTGTCCTTGTTCAGCTGAGAAGAAGTTCAAGGCCCTTCTGAAGTCATGTGTCCACAGTTCCCTGGTGCCAGCCTGTTGTACTCATGGGTCCTGCCTGGTCTTGGGTCTTGGGTCTCCTATATTCTGGCTCCTCCTGCCTCCCCTCTTCCTGAGGGGAGCTGTAGCAGACTAACCTGGCACATTGCCTGGCTCTGCCAAGAGACACCCAGTACCCATGGGCAGGAGGATTTGTCAGGTTCATCATCCTGCTTCCGTCCTTCACAAAATGGTCTTTTTCATTGTTTCCAAGGGGAAAATGGGAAGAATAACTGAAAAACAGAATAGCAAATAAGACTTCCCTTGGGCTGGAGAGATGGCTCAGAGGTTAAGAGCACAGGTTATTCTTCCAGAGGTCCTGAGTTCAATTCCCAGCAACCACATGGTGGCTCACAACCATCTATAATGAGATCTGGTGCCCTCTTCTGGCCTGCAGGCATACATGCAGGCAACAGTGTAGTATGCATAATAAATAAATAAATAAATAAACAAACAAACAAATAAAAAGACTTCCCTCAAAATAAAAATGTTATAAACCCCTTGTCTTAGGGTTACTATTGCTGTGATGAAACGTCATGATCAAAAATAAGTTGGGGAGGGAAAGGGTCTATTTCACTCACTACTCCATATCACAGTTCATCACTGACAGAAGTCAGGGCAGGAACCTAGAGGCAGGAGCTGATGCAGAGGCCATGGAGGAGTGCTGCTCACTGGCTTGCTATCCACAGCTTGCTCAGCCTATTTTCTTATAGGATCCAGGACCATCAGCCCAGTGATGTTCTCATGCACAGAGGGCTGGGCCCTCTCCCATAAATTACTAATTAAGAAAATGCCCTATACGTCTTCCTACAGCCCAATCATATGGAGGCATTTTCTCAGTTGAGGTTTCTTTCCCTCAGATGACTCTAGCTTGTATTGAGTTGACATAAGACCAGTCAGGACACCCAAATATAGGTCTGGCTTTTTTAAAAAATCCAGGTTGGAGGTTCCTGGTTTTCCCATGGTCTCAACACTGTAGCCTTCCATGCTGCAGCTTTTCCATGCTCAACACTGCAGCCTATCACCCTGCAGCTTTCCCATGCTCTCTGCAGCCTACCAGTTCCTCCAGCGACAACCATCTGAGATCTTCTCTCCTAGGTCCTCATGGTGGCAACAGTCAGATATTCAAGAAGAGCACGGAATTCACAAGGGTGGCTGTGCCATCCTGGGGAAGAACCGTTTTCCCTTGTGGGGGATGAATGGCTTTCAGGATCCCACCTGTTTGTTGAGGTCTTGCTTCTAGGGCCTTGCACCCTTTGTTTGGAATGAGGCTGGTCCCAAGACCCATACCCAGATCCAGTCTTTGCTCTGACTACCCAATAAGAGCTCAGAGACACCCCATAGCTGTGCTGTCCTCCTGTGTCCAAAGCCTTCAGAAAATTATTGTTGTGACTTGCAGGATTTTCCTATACCCAGCATCTTCCTCGGTCCTCTTATCACTGACCCAGGCTAGGGACTTGGATGGACAGCTCTCAGAGTCCGCATCCATGATGGTTATGGTTGTTTGTTTGTTTTTAACTTGTGTGTCCATGTGTGTCTGTCTGGGTGCCTGCAGTGGCGAGGAGAGGGCAATATGATGATTTTGCCTATGATGATATTGCCTGGAGCTGGAGTTATAGATGGTTGTGGGCTGCCCAATGTGGGTGTTCTGGTCCTCTGGAAGAGCAGCAAGCACTCTTAACAGCTGAGTCTCTCTAGTCCCTTCTCATGATGATTCGTCTTGCCAACTTGACAACCTAGAATCACTAGGAAGGATCTGAAGGAGGAATTATCTGGGTTGGGTTGGGCTGTGGGCATGCCTATGAGGGATTTTCTTGGTTGAGTTAGTTGGGGTGAGAAGACCCACTTTGAATATAGGTGTTATCATTTCATGGTCAGGGTCCTGGGTTGTACAGGACTAGAGAAAGTGAGCTGAGTGCTAAATATACATGCGTTTTTCTCTCTCTCTCTGCTCTGACGCTGCATGGGATGTGACCAGCCGTCTGAAGCTCCTGCTGCTGTGACTTCTCTGCCAGAATGGACTATAACCTGGAGTTATAAGCTAAAATAAACGGCTCTCTCCTAAGGTACTTTGGCAGGGTATTTTATCACAGGGACTTAATTTGCTTTCTGCTGCTGTGATAAACACTGGCCCAAACAACTTTATTTTATCTTACACTTTACAGTCCACCATCAAGGAGAGTTAGACCAGGAACCTGGAGGCGGGAACTGATGCAGAGGCCGCGGAAGAGTGCTGCTCACTGCCTTGCTCCTCATGGCTTGCTCAGTTTGCTTTCTTATACAACCCAGGACCACCTAACCAGGCTTGGCACCACCCGCAGTGGGCTGGACCCTCTCACATCAATCCTTGATCAAGAAAATGTCCTACAGACATGGCCACAGGCCAATCTGAATGAGGCAATTTCTCGATTGAGGTTCCCTTTCCCCAAGTGACTCTCATTTCTGTCAAAGTTGACAAAACCAACCAGCACAGACAGCATCAGAAGCAAGACTAAGAGAACAAACACCCCAGTTCAGCAGCGGGGTGCAGGTCCCCTTGCCTGGGCACCCAATTGCAAGGGGCCTTCGAGACCCAGTGGCTGGAAGCAAGGTAGTACGTAGGTGGGACAACACTCGCCCTTGCCGTGACCTGAGTGTCCTGTCCGAGCTTCTGTGTCCTCAGGTGGCCGTAAACTTGCAAGGCACACAGGAAGTGCTCACAGAAGGAGAAGCCTTGGAGTCCCTGCCTTGGCCATCCCTCAGCCCCTCTTCACACTATGACTCCTCCTCTCCCTTCGGGCTCCTGAGGCATGGGTTCCTCCTGTCTTCCCAGGTGGATAACCCTCCTGAGGACGAGGGCTACCCTACTTCTTTGCTCTTCCTCCCCAAAGTCGACAGGAGTCCTGAACCATGTACACAGGCCACTTCAGGCGGGCCTGGGAGTGGGAGCTTACACCAGATAGAGTTGAGGGCAAAGACTCTTACCTAGGTAGAAAATCCCAGTCTTTAAAAAAGACCAGCATGGGACAGCATCAAGACCTCAGCTGTGATGGTGACATTTACTTATAATATTATATCTCATTTACAAACATCGATAGTTTAATCTTGTTTGACCTCTAAGTGATCCACGGACTTTTTAAAATCATTTAATCATCAAGACCACCCAAAGTCAAGCAAATTTCTGTGATTTTGAGGCCAGTCTGGTCTACATAGTGAGTTCCAGGTTAGCAAGAACCATATAGTGAGACCCTTTTTTTTTTTTTTTAAGAAAAAACAAACAACAGAAACAACTTCCAGCCTCCCCATGGCCTTGACAGGGTGCCCTCAGAAGTGAGATAGTGGCCAAGCCTACGCTCCCCCTTTTACCCAATGAGAGAGAGCATCGGAATGAGCATAATGGGCAGCATGTCAGTGGCTGCAACGGACTCAGTCAGGCTGATCTTACCAGCCTTGCCTCCTGACCTGCAGAAGTCCTCTTGAGACACCAAGGGAGAAGACATCTATCCGCTAGACCTCAGGTAATGTGTGCTGGGCACCCACCCCAGAACAAGAGCTAAACAGGAAACCAGACTCCAAACACTACACGTTTAATCTGAACCCAACAAGAAAGAGATGCAGCTGCAGTGGCTGAGAGCTGTGGGCTCCAGCTCTGTGCTAGTGGTATGAAATAGGTTCTGGAAAAATGTGGGTGAGTGTGAATGTAAGTGATTGTGGAAATGCGTGTGGGAGTCTGCCAGTGTGTGTGTACCACAGTGAGTGTGGAGGATCCTGCACACATGTAAGGTTATTGTGTGATCATGTCTATGTGTGATAATGAAGTGTATATCGCGTGTGTGTGTGTGTGTGTGTGTGTGTGTGTGTGTGTTTGTGTGTGTATGTATGAAGGGTGTGTAAAGGGTGTGTGAGGTGTGTATGCATTCAAGCTGTGGGTGATCTCCTTTCCTGGGAGCAGTTTATCCGACAAGAGTTCTCCCATCCCATATCAAGTCCAAAAGCCTGGTGCTCTTGGTAGCTGTTCTTTGGAGAACCAGGACCTTGGGACCAGAAGGCTCCTCATAGTCTCTGAAACTCACTCTGCCCCTCTGATCACTGACCTCAAATCTCTGAAGCTAGGGCTGAGAGGAGAAAGACGGGCTTGGTGGCTAAGCCCCGGCCCCTCTCTGAACCCCTCACAGCTTCCCTCTCTAGCCTCTTTCTCCACTGGGAGAAGTACACAGGTAGCCTTATACATCATGGAGGCAAGGCAGGCACCCAACTCTCTCCTCTTCCCTGTGGGATTCCCAGGGCTCCCCACAAGCACAGAGCCTCCATAAAGTGCAGATCTGATCAGCTCCCACTCTCAAAGGGTGGGGACTTGGCAGAGCACCTGCCTAAAGCCATAGACCAGGCCTTCCCTTCCTGCCCCCCCCCCCACCAGCCAGGGAGTTACTTACACCTGGCCTCCACAAAGGAAATTGCTCTGATAATATCTTTCCTTGAATTGTGTCTGGAACTAGTGTTGGAGAGCCTCAAAGCCAGGCCTACCTGCCTCCAACCCCAACCGGAAAAAGGCTAATGGTACATTACACTTGCCTAGTTAGAGGAGGATAAACTTGCGGCCGACATAGGTCCCTGCCTGTGCTGAGGATGCCTGACTGTCAGAAAAGGCCCGGGGAAAGCAGTGGTCTCTGCAGGCCCTCAAAGGTGGTGCCAGGTGTGGCTGTGGAGCAGGCTCTGCGATGACCATGCAGCAGGCCCTTCTCTGAAGGGGCCTGACTAGGGCCATGCCTGCTTGGCAAACAGGAGATTTTCGGACGGTTCATTCTAGAATATCCACAGACCATCATGTTCTCCCTGCACCACTGTGGACCCACGGTCAGCTCCACTCTTTGTTATGGCTGCCATACTGTACAATTCTGTTCTTGTCTTCTCCCACCTATGCTTGATGGCCCTTCCTGCCATGTCCTGAAGGGCTGAGTCCTGGAAACCTGATTGGGGCGACAAGGAAGAAAGGACAGACACACATACAAAAAAAGCTGGGACCTGGCACTCTGTTGGAAACACCAGCAACAACCTGGAAATGCAGGGCATTTACTTTATACATCCAAATCAAGGAGGCGGGTTTATTGTATACAGCTGAACAAGGAGGCAGGCTAGCTAATCTTGACAGAAGGTCCGAAAGAGAGCAGTCTCAGGCTGTAGTCACCCAGAAGGAGGAAGCTGTCAACATTTGCCAGAGCCTGACCTGGGAAGGCTTTGCCACTCTCATGGGTCTGCGGCACTGGGTCGTTGAAATGGCCTTGGCCAGGCGCTTTCACTCAAGACTTATCTACTCTTTGCTCATTTGCTCGGGGCTGCCTCAGCTTCCCATACCATCCATGCCTGGAGTCAGTGCTGACACATCCCCCTTGACCTCGGGTCCTGTGCAGACTCAACTGGAGCACCTCAGTTGCTCCCTAGCAGGGCTGCCGTAGCCCTGTCTTCTGTCACCATCCTATCCACACTACGAATCAGGGGTCAAGTTCTTAGCCCTCCAGTGGGCATAAAGAAGGCCCGGATTCCCAGGCTTGGTTTTCAAAACTACGGTGAGTCACAAAGCCCTAGGCCTGAGCTGCCATGAGATTGCTTCTGGCCTGTTTCTCACCTGGCTGGGGAAGGGGTGCACCAGATGGTTGTAGAGATGCTCTCCCAGGCAGGCTGTGGAACTATCTGACCCAAGGCTCCCTGTCCACCAGCATCCAAGGCCTACTCTAAGGCAGGGCTCCCGCTCACCAGATATGAACTCCATCCTCACACAGTGCCAAGTGGACTGTCCCCATCTTGGTGGAAGCCTCAGGCTCCAGGTGATGGGGGAGCAGGGACAGAAAGGCTCCGATTCCCATATGGACACACAAAGCTGTGCCTCCTGATCCCATTAGCCCCAATCAGATCTGCATGAGAGGATCTCCCTCTACCCTCCACGGGGAGAAGGTGGCTGTGTTTCTATGCACCTAGGTATACAGCCCAAACACATGCACGTGCACATACATCCTCATATATACACATTTACACATATTTATACATACATATATGCTTGTACATGCACAAATATACCAATGTACATATCTGTGCAATGCTCTCAACCAAGACAGACCTGTGCACAGGCATGTATGTGAGGCACACTGTGCCATGGCTGCATATGCACACAAATGCATATGTATAAGGTACACGTGCATCTGTACATATACATTCGGTATGGTGCCTGCACACATTTACATTCATGCATATACCCCACCTCCAAATGCTCTAAGCTCCAGAGCAGCCAAGTAACTAAATGCAGAACTGAGGTATGATGCAATGAGACCAGAGTTCCCAGGTGCAATAGGCTATCCTGAGCCTGCAGGATAACACTGAGCTGGGGATGGGGCTGACTGCCGCAGGGGCCTTAGCAGGTCTCTAGAACTCAGCAAACCAGGACAGGGGATATTTGCTAAAGGGATTCTATCACATTTTTAAAAAATCTACCTTTCTTCTTGCAAGGCCTCCAGTTTAATAACTATCCAGGGCTTACCCTTAAACTCACCACAGCTTACCACTAAGGACTTTATGACAGATTTGCCACTCATCTGAGAAGTGGCCTGAATCCAGGTTGTTAGAGCTGATAGATTTATCAAAGCTCTTGCTGGCTCTGAGCGGGAAAGGAGCACCCAGAAGCCAAGAGAGGGGATGGGGAGCGTAAGGGAGAATTAGCAGAGGAGGCAGCAGCTGTGCTCCAGGAAAGGGGGCCAAGGCAGGGTTTAAAAAATAAATCTCAGAGGATGGAAAGAGCCTCTAGTTTCCAAGCAAAGGCACGCATGTTCTTCTCTGCTCCACTGAGGCAGCCCTGCAGACCTCAGCAAGCGTGGAGCAGGCTCAGCTTCAACTTCTGAGGCAACAGCCACATGTGCAGCTCCTATGCAGAACCTCTGAGGCCGGGGAGCCTGACAAGCCTGCCTCTCCTGCCTGCTGCCCAACTCTACCATTATACTAAAAATTTACCCAAGCCCCTTGCCTCACAGATAACTGCTGTGAAGAGCTACCTCTCTCTCCCGTCCTCTCTACACTCTTCAGGGACTTCCCCAGAGAGGTGACCTTAAACCCTCCATCCTTGCCCCGCCGCTGGTCCCTTACTCCAGTGGTATCTTCTGCCTCAGTCCCCAGAGGGCTTATGACAGCTCATTTTCTGCACAAACTTGACTGAGCCGTAGATTGCCCAGAGAGTTGGTTCAGCAGTATTCAGTGTTGAGGGCAGATCCCTGAGAGATTGTTGGAACCAGTAGCCTGAGTGAAGATGGCACTCCCTCACATGGAGGGCTTATCCAATCAACTGAGGTCTGCATAGGACAATAAAGCTTGAATAAGAGAATTCAGTCGACTTGAGTGTTCTATCCAGGACTGCTGTGGGATGCTCTGTATGTTAAATGTGTTGCTCTGATGGGTTAGTAAATAAAACACTGATTGGCCAGTAGCAAGGCAGGAAGTATAGGCAGGACAAGGAGAGAGGAGAATTCTGGGAAGTGGAAGACTGAGGCAGAGAGACACTGCCAGATGTGCCATGAGAAGCAACATGTTAAGATACCGGTAAGCCACGAGCCACCTGGCAAGGTATAGATTAATAGAAATGGGTTAACTTAAGATATAAGAACAGTTAGCCAGAAGCCTGCCACGGCCATACAGTTTGTAAGCAATGTAAGTCTCTGTGTGTTTATTTGGTTGGGTCTGATTGGCTGCGGGACTGGCTGGTGAGGGAGATTTGTCCTGACCATGGGCCAGGCAGGAAAACTCTAGCTACACAGGACACTGACCTCCTGAATTCAGCTCAGCGCCCAAGGTTTATGCTTCAGCGTTTCTGCCTTGGACAGGAACTGACCCACCAGTGTTTCTGGACTTTAGCTTGTAGATGAACAAGAGTGGGGCTTCTTGCCCTGCATAAACACTTGGGCCTATTCCTTGTAATAAATACATAACACATACACACACACACACACACACACACACACACACACAGATGCTTCTTTTTCTCTAGAGAACCCTGAGAAACACAGGACACATCTCAGTACCAGGACAAAGACATCTTATGGGGAGAAGACAAGGGTGCCCATAGACTCTAGTAATGAGAACATTGAGCCCACCCCTCAGACTTGGAGTCTCCTGATGCTCCCGGGTGCTCTTGGTCTTCTCTTCCTGCTCAGCCACTTGTCCCACTCCTGACGATGGCCCAGAGTCCTCTTCTTTGAAACCACAGCATTCTAGATACACCTCTCCTTGCACCACATCCCACCCACCACTATCTCTGTTGGACTCCCCCCCCCCCCCCGCCCATCCAGTCTGCTGCCATACCTCACGGAACCTCAGGTCACATTTGATAGGACACAGGCATGGAAAAAGGGAAGGTGCAAACGACACACTTGCCATCCTCACATGTTCTTGGACACACTCGTTCAATAACCACAGCACAAGTGCAGCCAGCCCTGGACACACGCAGGTTTGGGGTTTCTGAATCACTAGCTAGTGTTGCTCTCTTGCACAGGAAGTAGCCATTTGGCTTGGTGGGGAGGGGCTTCAGTAGACAGGACAAGGGTGCAGAAGACATAGGACACTGAGATTCCTAGCTCTGGACCAGAAGGATCCAGACAGACTTCCATTTACCAGTTGTGAACTCAAGCAGCTTAAACACTCAAAATGACCAGTGTCCTTGTAAATTGGGAACTAGAGCTGAGTGGCCATGAGGCTGAAGCAGCCTACAGACAACAAATTGTTACATAGTGCACAGTGAATACTCAGTGACCATCCACTGCCATAGCTTTACCACTATGACATCTACAAAGAGCCCAAGCTACCAACAAAATCCAAGCATCTGTCCCCATCTCACACACCTTGCTGGTATGATCTGACTGTGTGCTGCTGTTGCCTGTTTGGAGGAGGAACCTGATACAGGGGCTCCACCATGGGTTTTGGTGAGGGTTCCCATAAACCCCAGCACAATACTGTACACTCACAGGCTAACAGAATCTAAGGTTCTGAATCATCTGAATGCCGTGTGTGTGTGTGTGTGTCGGGGGAGGGTGGTGGATGTTGAGTTCCCAGAAGGTCCACAATCCCTTTTGAGCTGTGCAGTCCCATGCAGGACACCAGCAGCTTTGTCCAGGTTGTGTTCTGATAGCAGAAGCAGTTAGGACCACTCAGTGCCCTATGCATGCCTCCCATGGTGCCCTTGCCCACCCTCCCACAATTCCCCTGTGCACCTTTCCTACAGTACCCCAGCCCCTGGTAGCATTATCCCTTGCTGGGACATTCACCCATGGGACCAGCAGGCACACTTTATGAGTCCTTAGCCACTTAGATGCTCAGTCCCCCTTTCTAGAATGTTCAGAAAATGCCAAGAGTTCTAGAAGAAACATTGCATGCCCCCTGAAGCTCCACATTACTCCCCCTACCCAAACAGATCTCTAGTGGGGTGCTCAGGGGCCCCAGCTGGAGGAAATGCAACAGAAGACAGCAAGTATGAAGAATGGGAGGCAACAAGTCCAGCCCTCCGTTCACAGATGAGGCTGCTCTCAACAGCGGCTGCAACAAGGACAGGCCAGAGCCCTTCCCCAGGACTTCTCAGAAGTCCTTTCTTGCACTTGGGGAAAGACACATGAGAAAAATGTTGGAAAACCAAGTGTGTCCTCCTGCAGACATTCTTTACACCTCAGGCTCATTCGCCACATCTTACATCACAAGGGATGTGTTGTGCTTGGTTTTAATTCAATTCAGCAGGCACAGTATCGGTGTTAGTACTGAGGGTGCTTGGGGCCTTCGATCTATAATTCTCAACCAAGATGCACACTCGACATCTGGAAATTAAGATGTCAGAATGGGCACATGTCAGCTTCCGTGATGATCGGCAGCACCACTGGGTGGAAAGATGCTAAGGTTAAAGGCATCACCCCTGCCTCCTTGAGCCCCAGAGACCATATGGTCGAAGCCACCTGCCAGCAAGCAGCCTCTCCACCCTGGGCAGCACCAAGCTCTGCAAACCTTTCCCAAATGCTTCACAGACTGCACCTCCTGTGGGCTATCACCAGGCTATCAGGGCTACCATCCCTGCGGAACCCTGCAGCGGGAGGTCGCTCATCTGGGGAAAGCTTTCAGGGGCCTTTAGTAAGGCAGAAGGTGATAGCTCTGCTGCCCTGGGCTCTGTTGCCGAAGAGGGAATGAATGCACCTAGGTACAGATCGGTCCTCACAACTCAGCCTCCCCTCCTCCGAGCTAAGTAACCTAGAACCACTTGACTCGCTCTTCTGAGTGAGCCTCAGCTTCCTCATCTGAACACGCAGTAACAGATTCTGAAGGGGAGAGGTGTACGAAGGATGTATTCAGGAAATGCCCTTTGGAAGACTGCTCAGAGCATTGGGACAACATGCAGGAGAGACTAGGAGTCAGGACCTACGCAAGAGCCACAGGTGCCCAGGACAAGTGATGCACACGGCTGAACTCAGCACAGTAGGGCAGATGGACACTCAGCAGGTGCCCGTCCTGAATCCAGGGCTCTGTGGGGTAACAGAGAACAGGACATGGCTGGATAGTCCCAGATCACCATGTCTGCTGGCAAGTGGCTCAACTGGCCTGAGCAGAGGTCACCAAAGAGCCATCCCCAAACTGGCTATAGGGAGGAAAGTGCATGAGAGGGGTTGGCCTAGCATCCAGGAAGCATGGCCATCACCCACTGGGGACTGCATCCTCAGTGGACTGTGCTGATGACTCAGGATGTTGCCTGGCCTCTAGCCAGGGCTGGCAAGCAAGTGCCCACCCTCTCCCTCCATCCCCTTCCTGTTCCTGCCCGCACAGCTTCAGCATGTTAGTAAGCCAGGGTGGGAGGGGCCTGATCACAGTAGCCTGCAAACCTCACTGAATCCTGCCAGCCTCTGTCCAGCAGCTCTTTGATGGCCCTCCTGTTCAGGTGCTTCAGGTTGTGAGATGGAATTCTGTGTGACACAGGGCCTTCAAACCTCAGTACAGGCCATAGGATGTAGGAACTATGGATCTATCACATGTTCCAAAGGCTGTCCCCAGCAAAACACATACATGCTCAGGTCACAGTCATCCCTGCCCTCTCTTGATCCCCACTCTGAATCTCTAAAGGTTCTCCATATCCCTGGCCTTAGTTGCAGCCCAGCATGGGAATGAGCCAGCTTCCTGTGAGTCTTGCTAGGGAGAAAGGATTTTAAACTGCCTCCAGGTAGAGGCTAGGGCAAGTGCACCTGAGGTGTACAGGGAAGGCTCAGGACATAAAGACCTCAAGCAGGAGCCTAGAGGCAGGAACTGGAGTGTAGACCACAGAGGATCCCTGCTCACTGGCTTGCTCCTAATGGCTCACCCTGCTTGATTAATTCTGTACATTCCAGAACCACATGTCCTAGGGCAGCACCACCCACCATGGGCTGGCCCCTCCCACATCAATCACTAATGGAGAAGATGCCTCACAGATTGGCCTACAGGCCAATCTGATGGAGGGGAGTTCTCAGCCAAGGTTCTCTCTTCCCAGATGACTCCAGCTTGTGTCAAATTGACAAAAAGTAACCATCACAGAGGGCAAGGTCAGGGGAAACACAAAGACACCCTGCAGCTCTGCAGTCTGTTTCTCATCTTCTGGAACAACCAGATTTGAGCAGTGACCTGGAAGGCCACTGGGTCCTGCAACTGGTTGATTCCACTTCAGCCAATCTCTGGTCAGTGACAGGCGAACTTTTATTCCATTAGTATCCTTCTTCTATTGTTGCCTGCATCTTCTTTGGACTTGTAGCTACTCATTCTTCTCTTGACAGACAGAACAAGATGTGCTCTGTAATTATCACAGTCTCACCATTGATCCTATATGGGAACATGCCACTTAGAAGTGATTGGAGGGGACCCCATCAATTGTGATCAACTGACCAAAACACAGACTGCACAACCACCAATTGCCTTTTAGCCTTGACGATGGCCTCATACAACTTGTCAGGCTACAGGTGAGAGGACTCAGACACCCTCAGGGCAGGAGCTGCCCCAAGCCACACACTGCAAGTTGGAAGAAAAAAACCTTGGTATGTCATAGGGCACAAAAGTCTTGCTGTGGGAATGAATTAGTCTCCTCTGCAATGCTCTTTTCTTCAGGAACTGTCTGAACTGGGTAGCACCACCCCCAATCCTCCAGCACATACATTAATGGGATACTTACCACCTCCCCCACATCCACCTCAGAACAGCATTGTGTTATAGGGCATAGTATTACAGCTGTCTAGTCTGGTGGCCCTGGAATTAGAAGGATGCTCCTCTGTCTCAAGATGTTTCCTGAAGAGACTTAAAGAAATGTCAGTTCCCTCCAGATAATGAAGGCATTGACCAACCAAAGGAAATGCTCTGTCTGTGATGGTTAATCTTGATTGCCAGTTCAAAGGGATCCAGAATCAACTAAGACTGATTTCTGAACAGATCTGGAAGGCGTTTCCAGGAAGGATTAACTGGGGGGAGCATTTCCCCAGAGCAGGAAGCATCTTCTAGGGCAGCCTGGATATGAAAAAGTCCAGGGGAAGCCAGGGCTGTTAGCCTGTCTGCCTTTGCTTGTTATTGATGAGTGCATCCATTCTGTTCCTGCTGTTCCCATCCTCTGTTGTCATCAGATGCTGGCTTCTTTAGCTCTCCAGGAATCCTTCAGGCCTTTAGCACCAGGTAAGGATGGCTGAGGTGTCCAGCTTGGTGGACTGAGCAGCTACTGGGTTCTCAGCTTCTCCAGTCTACAAACAGCCACTGTTGGACTACTCAGTCCCCACCATGCAAGCCAGTCTAGTGAAAGCCTCTTGTAATACATATCCATTCCATTGCTTCTTTTCCTCTAGAGAACCCTGACTAATGCTCTGTCTGTAGGGAAGAGGGGCTAGCTAAAGAAACCCACCCTGACCCTGGAGCCCAGAACTAGGGAAGGATGGCTCAAGCAAGGCCAGTGAGAGAAACACAGTTTAGCTCAGATCAGAGCCATCTCTGCCCCTGTCCAACGGACTTGTGAAATCAACCAATCACAGAGCAGGACAGCAGAATCCTGGCCCTAGGACCCAGGACCAGGGAAAGAAATACAGCCTGTGTTTGGGACCTGAGTCAGAGAAATGAGCACTTTATCCCCAAACCCAGAACCCAGGAAATATGCCCTGACTCTGAGACTAGTACCAAAATAACACTCTTGGCCCCTAGAATCAGAGTCAGTGAAAGAAATGTGCCCTGGCCTTAGAGGTAATGTCAAAAAGCCAAGACAGGCCAGTGAAAGAAACACAGTTTGGCCCTGAAATCAGGGCCATCTCTGCCCCTTGCTCACAAAACTGGCCAATCCCTGGGCAGAAAATAAACTAACCAATCACAGTTGACTCCGCCCCCTAGACATCCTATATAAACCGCCCTGCCTGGTCAGTTGTGAGCTGTTCTCCCCACCCTGGTAGAGGCAGCTACTCTCCTGGACTCCTCCTTCCCAAATAAACCTCTTTCTCAAAAGAGTTTTGGGTGAAGACACTCATTCACTGGTGCACAGAAGAACCTTGCTGGGCCGTCCCATAGTGGACTGAGCAAGGGGGAACTGAACAGAAGAACCTTGCTAAGACGTCCCATAGTGGACTGAGCAAGAGGGAGCTGAACAGAAGAACCTTGCTGGGACGTCCCATAGTGGACTGAGCAAGAAAGAGCTGGTAACACTGAGCCAGAGATTGTGGCTCTCCAGGAGAGGAGCAGGATTGCTGTGTCCTGCGGGGAAACCATCCCCCATCATACCATCATACCAGGTACATCCTGACTATCCCGAAGAGTCAGGATACCCTTCCTTGCTGAAGCAGTTCCAGGCCTAACTCTCCTGAGAAGTCAGAAAAATTTCCTTTTCAAGGTTGGGCTGTTTCTTTGCAGTCTCAGCCATCAGAGCTGTGCTAAACAGCTCCAGGTGTCCGGGACACCTTCAGGGCAGAGTTCTTGTTCTAAGTAGCTTGAGATGTCTGGGATACCTCGCCCTCTAGGGCTGAACTGTCTCCTCGCAGTTTCAGCCATCAATTTACTGACATTTTGGTACTGAAACCTGGGACACCAAACCCAGAGTTTTTGCAGTTTACTTACACTGTCCAAGTCCAGCTTGCTGGATAAACCAAGGCTACTTACAAGAGCATAGGTAATTCAAAGGCAGCTCTGAGAAGCCCCGCCTCTCATGTCATGGCAAATAGAGTCCCAGGGCCTCTTGAGAATCCCATGAGCCTCTAGAGCCTCCTCTTCTTCCATGATGGAGTGCTTACAATCCGTGTCTTATGAGGGTTTCATGCAGGTCATCAGAGATGCTCTGCTTCACAATGGAGTCGGTCATGTCCAACCCATCCATTAGGCCTCTGACTCCAGTGTGTCACCACAACAACATCTGCAGCTGCCCTGCTTCCTAACATACAACTGCTAAGCAGGAAGCCAATTCTGACTGGCTAAGAATTGCATGGGAAATATATTTAAAATATAACTCTTTGGCCCCGGCCCAGAAATTCTGCTTTGACTACTTTAGGCTCTAGCCAGGATGGTGCCACCTTCATGGAGTCCTCCATGGAGAATGGGACACATGGGCTTTCTGCATGGAGAAGATCATCCGCTGTGTGTCCTGTCAGACTTCCTGGTAGGAATTCTAGTCCTAATCCTGTCTGACTGTTTACCCACAACTCTCCATTCTGACCACCCAAGTCCCCGCCCTAAATCAGAGCCACAACTTTGAGATTCCTCTGAGGCGGTCAGGACCCCGGGGTCTGTCCATTCCTCTCATTGTCTGTATATTATTACTACGTTGGTTATAACCATATCACATTGAACCAGTAGGTGCCTCTGTGCCCCAAACGGAAAATTAATTAAGTTTAAGGCTTCGGGTTACGTAAAACAAATTAAGTCTCTGCTTCACCAATTTACGTCTCTAAACCTTGACTCTCAGTTTACTTAGGATATGAGATCTTTGAGTAGAACAGAATATAACTTAAAGAATGGAAGCCATGTGGATATGAGATTACATGAACCGACTCAACTTTAGAACTAGGTCAAAAATAAGGTTTTTAACCCCCGCGCGTGGGAGAACTCCAGGCCGTTGAATTATTCATGCTACCGTGCACGCCACTGTTTTAAATGAGACGACGGAACGTTGGTTTGGAAGGTCATTACACCCAGGAAAAATGCAAATGGGTTTTCCTTCTTTTTAATTGTCACAGCCTGAGAATCGCCCCCACGTGGAAATGAAATGGGAACAGGTTCCATCCCTGGTGGGGAGACCAGCTCCTCTACTGACACCTCTTCTCAGATGTAGAGTGGGAGCCTGTTCCCCAGGGCAACATCTTCCCCTGTGGAGACCCCCGCCCCCACGCTCGATGGGTGAGGAAGAGAAGGGAGATACTATTTAAAGCATGTTCTAATAATCGAATAATAAGGCGTCTCTTTCTCGGAGAGGGGGAATTGGGGGCAAAGCTCAATTAGCCTAGAAAATGTCCCCTCAGCCTGACCACTGAGCATGAGCAGTCCCATCAGGATCACTCCTGGGAGTCCTACCACAGCTCTTCCATCTGAGGGCCCAGGAGGTATTGGGACTTGCTCAGAGCTGCTAGCTATTTAATGATGAGTGGGTGTCTGACTCCGCTCTGGTCCCCAGCCCGGTGCTCTCCTCTCGGTACCTCTGGTCTAACATTAGCACGCCCAGCAGGAGACACAGCATCTGAGCAGGAGTCAGGTTGGCCCCTTCAGTCTCAAGCCCTGGCTGGCCACACATCCCTTGTGCTCCTGTCCTAAGCCAGGAACTCCCTTCTGCCAGCAGTTACCACCACCCTGAATACAGGTCTACCTGCCCAGTCACCGTGGGCAAAGTCAGAAGACTGTCCTCCTTCTGGAACCACAGGCAAGGGTGGAGAGACAAGTACACAGAGTCCCCAGGCTCGGGAAGGTCTCCAGCCCTCAAGCTCCAACAGCTGCTTCCACCCAGAACAGCCATGGCCAGATCTTTGTGTGCACAGCATTACACAAGGGACTTGGAAAAATGTGGATTCTTTGGGTATACCCAGCATTCGGGGTGCAATGGTACTTCAGTGAATAACATGTAGCTTTCAGAATGACTCTCTGTCTGATCCCCTCCCAACACCTAGCAAGAATTACTCTGATGGTCAGAGGTATCAGCATGAGCTACTGGCTTGGGTACTCACAGGACCTGAGCTGGCCCTAGGACAAGGCATGCTCTGAACATTCCTGCCATGCCCCTACCGACCCACAGACATGCTCTGTAGGCAGAATAGAGACCTCCAGTAACAATGCCCATTCCCCAATCTCTGAACCTGTGACTGCCACCTTACACAGAAGGGCTTTTGCAAGTGGGATTGACAGGGAAGAGTGCCTTGTGCCTTCTACTTGCTGATCTGCCCTTCTGGCCTAACAGGCACTGAGAGGATCTGACTCAGGAGCAAGATGTGAGGCTGGCCTGACTGGAGTTCAGGGGTCAGTGGGCAGACAGGCTGTGAAGTGGTATACCAGGAAGACAGAGCTGAGCAGGGGAGGGTTGTACTGCAAAGAGGAAGAAACACTTCACAGCTGTCCACTAAACCTCTGGCCCACCTGGCTGCTTGCTCCTGACATTTGTCTTTAAAAGAGGAAGCTGAAAGAAAAGACCTTGGGTCACTTTTTCCCACAGTGGGCATCAGATAACCCAATGACAAATATATCCCCAGGGTCAGCCTGGACAGACCGCACCCCAGAATACAGACAGTTCTGAGCTGAAGTGTGTCAGGAGGCACCAAGAGATTGGAGCCTCCTAAGCCTCAGGCTCCCAGCATAATGGGGTGGCCCTACTGCGTCCAACCCCTGCACTTACCTCTGCATTCTAATTGCCTCCTTACTACCTTCCCACCTGCCCCCACCTGCCTGCTCACCTGCCCTCCCACCTGCCCTCCACCTGCCTTCCCACTTTCCCCCCACCTGCCTCCTCACCTGCCCTCCCACCTGCCCTCCACCTGCCTTCCCACTTTCCCCCCACCTGCCTCCTCACCTGCCCCCACCTGCCTGCTCACCTGCCCCCACCTGCCTGCTCACCTGCCCCCACCTGCCTCCTCACCTGCCCCTACCTGCCTCCTCACCTGCCCCCACCTGCCTGCTCACCTGCCCCCCACCTGCCTGCTCACCTGCCCCCATCTGCCTGCTCACCTGCCCCCACCT
>CABHPQ010169802.1:26000-40083 GCA_902168405.1 Peromyscus aztecus
CCCCCACCCGCAGCTATTATTTTACATTTTACCCATGTTTTTAATTGCACAAATTAACGGGATTTGGGGTGTCACTTCTACATGTGTACCCCATGCATTAATGAAACCAGCATCCAGCTTTCTTCCCTCCCAGTCTCTCCTCATCATTACTCTGTGCTGAGGTTGGCTTTTCCTTAGCTTCTACATCGACAGAACATGTATGGAGCTAGTCTGTCTGTGTCTGGCTCATTTGATCTCACACAACACCCTCAAGTTCCATCCATTTTGCTGCAGATGGCAGGATTTCATTCTTTTTTATGGCTGAGTAATACTCCATCATGTATCCATTCCACATATTCTCCATCCATCCCTCCCTCAACTGGTGCCAAGGCTGGTTCCCCATCTGGGTCATTCTGAATGGTGTGGCAGGTCTCCCTGGTGTGGTGACTTCATTTTCTTAGGATAAGTACCCTGAATTAGAATAGCTGGTAGCTGGATCATATGTGGTATGACAGAGGGGACATGTGAGGGCCAGGGTGCAGAGACAGTCTGCCCTTCAGAGGGGATAGATGGGACCTTTATTAGAGCTTCCACTTAAAGGTGAAGTGATGGGGAGCAGTGTAGATCAGTTGATACAGAGGTTGGATCCAGATAGATGGGGAATAAGGTAGACATTATGGATGGGTAAGATCCATCAGTCCAGAGGACATGGCCAGCAACTTCTACCTGAGAGGAAACTAGAGACTCTACACTAGCACTAGGCATGCTCAGAGCCAGCACCAGACTTGCTGGGGCTTGACCTAGAGGTGAGTGACATGGTCTTGACTCTTGAATCCTGTCTTCTTGGCCTCTGTGGCTCTGGTGCTAGAAGTGAGAACTCAGTTCCTCGAGGTCCTCAGGGGCTCTCAGGGAGAGGGAGTCATGGATGCCAGGAACTGAATGTGACTGAGGAGGCAGGGCCAGCTCAGAAGGCTCAGAGGGACATGGGGCTCTGTCCCCGAGGTCTGCTGGAAGGAGCTTCAGCGCCTGATGACATCGGCCTCTCAGTGGAGTGATTTCCTTCCCCTGACCGTGTGGTCCCTTTCTCCTGCACTCCTTTAGCTCAGTTTCAAGAGCCACGTCCTCCCGTCTGACTCTTCAGGGCCACTAGCTGCCGTGCCTTTCTTTCGCACAAGGTGAAGCCAGATGCAGCCCTCTGCATGACCTACAGACAGGCCTTCAAATCTTCCCTCGCTTGGCCAAACAGGGGTTTTCATTCCTTCCTGTGCTCCTGGACTCTACCGTAGCCGTATCTGGCTGGGCTTTCCTGTCATTCCTACAGTGATTTCTGCACTCCCCGTGGCCTGCCCAGCATTACAGATCGTGCTGTCTTCGCCCCAGCCTCTCTGTCTTAGCTACTGCTCTACTGCTGTGATGAAACCCCACGATGGGGCGACTTGTAGGAGGAAGCATTTAATTAGGGGCTTGCTTACAGTTTCAGAGGGTCAGTCCATGATCCTCATGGCAGGGAACATGGAAGCCGACAGGCAGGCATGGTGCTAGAGCAGGAGCCAAGAGCTTACATCCTGATCTGTAGGTAGCAGGCAGAGAAAGACTGGGCCCAGCATGGGCTTCTGAAACCTCAAAGCCCACCCCAGTGACGCACATCCTCCAATAAAGCCACACCTCCTAATCCTTCTCATATAGTTCCACCAACTGGGGACCAAGGAATATTCAAATGTATGAGCCTACGAGGGCCGTTCTCATTCAAACCATCGCATTCTCTACAGTCTGACTCTAGGCTGGGGATCAGTTTGACTGGGATGAAAAGTATAGTGGTCCTTAACCTGACTGTCATTTGTCCTCAACATAATGTAAATACAGACGGGAAGAGCAGGGAACAAGATAGACAGACCACCTGGCCTCCTCCAGCAAGTAACTTCTATAGTTGGACTTTCTTTTCTGCCCACAGACCCCAGATAATGACACAGAGACTTATCATTAATCATGAAAGCTTGGCCTTTAGTTTAGGCTTGTTCCCAACTAGCTCTTACAACTTAAATTAACCAGTTTCTACTGATCTATGTTCTACCATGTGGCTTTTTTACCTCTCTTCCATTCTGTACATCTGACATCCTCAGTGTCTCGCTGGTGTCTGCTGCTGCACCAGATTCTAACCCTGAGTTCCTCTCTCTGCCCGGAAGTCCCACCTAACCTCTCCTGCCTAGCCACTGGTTGGTCAGCTTTTTATTAAACCAATCACAACAACACATCTTCACACAGTGTAAACAAATATCCCACAACAAACTTCCTCTGTCCAAGTGTGTGTGTGTGTGTGTGTGTGTGTGTGTGTGTGTCTGTCTGTCTGTCTGTCTGTATACATCAGTGTGCTCTCCAGGGTAGACAGAGTCCAGAGGTCAACATCAACTGTCTTCTATTGCTCTCTGCCACATTTTTTGAGACAGTGTCTCTCACTGAACCTGGAGCTTACTGTTTGAGCTAGACTAGCTGGCCAGCAAGCCCCTAGATTCTCCTGTTCCCCGCTTCCCTTGTCCCAAGAAATGGGGTTAAGATCTGTGTCTACCCAGCTCAGAGTTTATGTGGGTACAAGGCATCAGAACTCAAGTCCTTATGCTTGAGCAGAAAGCACATTGCCCACTGAGCGTCTCCCCAGCCTGTCCTCTTCCAACTTTGTCTTTGTCTCGCTCTGGAACCTTCTCCTTCTTCACTTCAGCCTGTGCTCTGAACGTGACCCTCAGCTCAGCTCCTCCACACTGCCAACACATTCCAAAAGCCCCACTGCAGAGAGCTGCAATCCAGTCATCCCATGTCCTCCACCCCACCCTGTGGAGAACTGCCCACCCAGCAGAGCCATTGCTCTGGTAAGAATCCTTCCTTGTTCTGTCCTCTGCATCCGACTTGCCTGTACCCAGCAGCCTTAACACATCACATGTGGGCATCACACGCATGGCTCCTGTCACTCATTCCTTGTAAGCTGGGTCCAGGCAGTGACCCAGGGTCTGCCTTAGGGTTTCTAATCATCCGGGGAGCTGAAAAATGCCTTCCTTCCCTTCCCTAAAGCATTTTTGGGGAGTTAGCTGCTTTGTGCCCCTGAGGACCTCTTGTTTGTCTTCCTCTCATGTTAGCTAAAAAATGATATCATCCAAGTGACTTTGGGGGAGTTGGTACAAAGCGTTCCCACTTAAAAAGAACCAGGAGCCTCGGCCCAATGATCATCCCGGATCAACTGTGGACACTGGTCAGTAGCAGACATAGGGAATGGCTACCCAAAGTAAGACAGAGCTATTCCCATCATTGATGTGGTGAAGCTGGGTTTCTGCAAAGCTCTGGAGACTGGAAAGCTTGTCATCATGAAAATCAAATTCTGCAGCAGAAGAGCTGAGGAGACTAAAGGTGTTAGGGATGCCTGTGTCCTGGTGGTTTGGAACCACACAGGGAGACTCATTACATGCTAACATTCTTTTCCAATAAGTAAATGAATAAAGTAGACAGCAATGGAGGAAAATATCTGGCCTCAACCTCTGGGCTTCACATGATCACACAGGTGCACACACACACAAACTTGTGTACACACATAAGAATTCCATTGAGTCCAGACACAGTGGCTCACACTCATAATCCCACAATTTGGGAGACATGGGGAGAAGGACAGAGGCCGAGCTGAAGGCTGGCCTGAACTATACCGTGAGTTGAAGGATAGCCAAGACTGCATAGCATGACCATGGTTTTTAAAAAAAAAAAAAAAGAAAAGAAAAAAATGTCCTTGAATATTATTTTGTCAATCTCAGCCCTTGAAAACAAGGAAGAAGAAGCGGGGAATCTTCCATGGGGAAACCCTGTCAAAACACACTGTGTGCAGAAACACAGTGGCCATGGAGAAGAGTGCTGGTGTGTCCAACGCAGTCTGATACATGTGCCGTCACAAAAGAGCCACGCAGCGTGCAAGAGAAGCCTGGGAGTCCTGAAGCAACGAGCAAGCCATATCCGGTTCTGACGGCTCAAAAGCTGAGGAAGCTTGGAAAGCTGAGGCAGGAGGATGGCCAATCGAGGTCAATCTGGGCAAATTTGATTCTGTCTCAAAATAAGAAGTAAAAAGAGGGCTCGGGAGTAGAACACTTGCTTAGAGTGTGTAAGGCCACAGGTTCAACTCCTTAGTACTGTAAAAAGTGGGGGGGGGGGAGAAAGGAGAGGACGGGGAGGAGAAGGGAAGAGGGAGAGGAGGAAAAAGTGAAGAAGGAGGCTGTTTGCCATTTGTTGAAGTTTGATGTGATATCCCAGAAAGCCCACAGTTATTTGGCCTGGCCAGTGAAATATGCCTTCCCTTGTGAGCTACACACACACTAGGGTTTCTCCCTGTGTGTGAACCAAAATAACGAGCTGCACAAGCAGCGGTAGGAATCCTCCATCTTCTGTTAAGCCAGCCCTTAAAGAAGTGATCAAAAATTTAAAAATATTACTCTTCATTCTTGGGACTGATCTTCTATCATTTGGGGGATTAAAACAAATATTCATCAAAACAGCCGTGTAGTGTATCTTATTGTCACTGAAAACAAATAGATTCACTAGTGCATTTTAAACATTGCAATTTCTAACACAGTAAATACAGATCAATAGGTAGGTTGTAAATAAGCAAACGTGCTTTCAGATCCTTATTAACTTTTTAAGGGTGTAAAGAAACCAAGAGGTTTGGGTGTGTTGGCACCCTGCTGCTACACACCAGCCACACCCCACCTCCTGAAGTTCACCTTCAATGGTGAGCCTGACAGTAATCAAGCTGTCACGGTCTCTCTAGGCCAGTTTGTGTCCAAGGATCCAAAGGGAGAACGTTCTAGTGTATCAGGAAAGCTGTGACTGAAGGACAACCCTCACACCGCACCTTCACCCTCTAATTCCCCCGCCCATCCCCACCCAGCTAGGGAGTAGCTGGGCGGCCCAAGACTGGCAAGGTCAGATCAGGCTGCCTACCGAGGGAGGCAGGGGGTGGAGCCTCAGGCCTCCAGGGCCAAGGTAAAAGTGTGCCAGAGCAGTTGGGTGAGTGGGTAAGACTGGGACGGTCACTGGTGGCTGGGCAATGGGACTCAAAGCCCACTAGAGAGTCTGGGGACAGCTCCACGTTGAAGCCTTATTTCAGAGAGGTGGGTGGGAAGCCATTTGATGGGAGCTCAAGACCCCGCCCCTTCTTGACTGATGGCAGGAGTAGGTTTTGGGGAAAGTGGTCAAGTTCAGGAGAGAACATCAGAGTTGCATGTTTTGACTTTCCCTTGGCTGCACAGCATCTGAACCACTCCTGTGGCTGGAGGAGTGAGTGGGGATGATTGAGCCCGCTGAGAGAATTTAAGGTGAGGACCTTGGGTGAGGGGGCGGGGCATAGCCAGACTCCAGCTTTCTGTCTCCCTGCCCAGCAAAGCCCTAACTAGGCCTGGTAGCTCGCCCCTGGATAGAATGGGTATTCTTCTGCTAGTGGAGCTAGAACTGATCTTGCTCTGATGGATCCAAGGGTTCTGTCCCTATGGGTGTCCTTGTCCATGCCTTTCCGGTTAGGTGCCTCTTCCCCATCCCACCCAGCCAGATGTTTAGCCATTTAGACTTTATCTTGGATCTTCATTGGATGGCAGGCCTTCCCCCAAACAATAGCTTTTTAACGAGGTGTCCGGATCTTTTGCTACAGTGATTTTTCCCTCTGGGCTACCGAGGATAAGAAGGGGCGCCGATCCGTAATCTCCCCTCACCTCTGACCTCTCCCTCCTCCCCATTGCGCCCCCTCTCCTGCCCTTCCCCTTCTCCAGGATTCTCTAAGAAAACAGCATACAAACTTAAAGTTTGCGCGTCAGAGTGCTCAGGAGGCAATGACTGAGGGAGGCATTTCTTCTCGGGTGTGAGACTCAGATGCCACTGAGACCCAACTGGCCAGAGAGAGAAAGCCCTTGCGCACTTGCGCGTGTGCAGATCGATATCTGCGGATCAATTCCTCTTTCTAAAAGGGAGGAGGGGGTTCTGGTGAGGATGAGGTGGGGAGGGCGGTTGTGGGTGTCTGCTCCTCTCGTCCCCTCCTCCAGTACGAGGACACCAGGGATGACGTTAATTTTAAAGGGTGCGAGTTGGCAGTGAGGGCCTTGAAAGACACAGCTATTCAGGGTGGAGACCGTCTGTCTTTCGGAAGCAGCTAGACCGGGTCTCAGGCTGTAAGCCTTTGCCCAGGGTCTCGCAAAGAACTCAAAGACGCGCGCGCGGGGTGGGTGGGTGGTGACAGCAGGAGCTGTGTCATCAAGGTCTGTGTTGGAGAGCCTTCTAGTTTTCGGGTGGGTGGGGCAGAGTAATTGCTGACCGTGCCACCCTGGAGGGCCACCCTTTCACTGAGCTCTGACAACAGGCTTTGAAGTTGCAGTCTTTGCCCGGGCCCCCTCCGCTGTCCCGCCCTGCGCGCCGCGCAGAGCAGCACGGCGGCGGAGTCCACCCGCGGTAGCCCTAGCTTTGTCGCTAAGCACTTATTGCAGACGCTCATTGGACCACGTCGGTGGGGCGAGCACAACCCTCTGATCTGTGAGCTGGGAAGAGCTCAGCGGTTCATTCACAAATCCGCGCCTAGCCTTCCGTCGATGTACCTGGGGTGGTGGGCTCAGGGAAGGGGGCCTCATTCCTGTCGCGTCCTTCGTCTTCAGTAAGCCTTTCAAGGCACGAGATGGGGGTGGAGGGGAGGAGGGGGTGCGGGGAACTGGCTTTTGCCTCAGAGGAAAAGCTCTGGGGCCAAGTAGTGTCTTAGTCCTTAGTTCTGATTGCCTAGCTCCGGGCTGTGGCATGCCCGGAGCTCCTCCTCCCTGGAAGGCAAGGGCGCGGCCCTAGCGCCTTGTTTCAAGCCAGGAGAGGCAAGTGTAGACCTCCATACCCCTCCCAGAGCTCCCTCTTTGGGCATCTTGGTGCGTACATGAAATCACTAGGAATCACTCCCAAACTGCTTGCCCAGGAAGTTGCTGCCGGAGCAAATGAGTGGGTGGCGGATAGCCACAAGGATTTGATTTTCTCCACTCTTGGAGGAAACTTACTCAATGTCGCCCTGGGAATCTGACACTAAAAGCTCTGGCGAAGGGATTCCCCTAATCAACCTGGTAAAGCGGAGGGGTGGGGGGTGAGTGGAATTAGGAGATCGGAAAGAGCAGCTGTGCTCCAGAGAGACTGCTAATTTGGGAGGGAGAGGCTGGATCACTGGCTCCTTCCCGAGTGAAGAGAAGCTCTACCCACCCATCGACCCCCACGCACCGCCACCCACCCTAGCAACACACAGCCAGCTCCTGCTGACGCACGCACTCGCGGGACGAACTCACCGAGCTGAACTCGGCGGCGTACAGCCGCTAGCCCGGGTGATCTGGCTCTTGGCTGAGCGAAGGAACCGCGTGCTCCACTCTGCAGTTCTGGGTCATTCCACAGGGAGGTGGGGAGCGCGGGGCCCCTCTCCTCCCGCTCTGGCTGGTAGACAGTACCGCTGCGGGTGCCGGGGAACGCATCTGTCCCTCAAGCCAAGAGCCAGGGTAAGCCAGTGCCGGGGCTCCACCATCACTTCCGAGGATTGCAAGTACCTGGTTCCCCAGAGAGGGAGCTCTACTGACAGCATGATCTTTTTTTTTTTCGAGTCAGCAGATTTTTTTTTTTGGTCTCCTGGTTTTGTGTTTTCTAGAAGTTTCCAATACGGAAAGGAAAATCTTCCTGGAGCAGAAGGGTTTACAAGCCTGCAATTAGGCTGTTCCCGGACCCCGGCCTACACTCGCGTTTGGGGGTGCCTTTACCTCAAATCCGTTTTGGCCTCTGATTCCCGAGAAAGCCCAGAATGAAGATTCCAACCCAGAGAGACAGCGTCTAGCGCTGGGTTTTCAGGCCGCAGCCTTCAGGGCTGCTTTGCCCGAGGCTTTGCTGAACTTGTACTCAGTAGAAGGCTGAAAGCTCTGAGGGTTGCCCAGCGTGTGACCTTTGTTTAAGAAACCTGTGCTTTGTCTACAGAACGCGCTACGGTGTTTGGGGACCCAACATTTTTGGGTCCAGGCCCGAAAGGGGTTAGAGGGAATCCCTCCCCCAGGCGCGGCGCCCAACACCTGCAACCCAGAGGCTGCGCAAAGCGTCCAAGGTCAGCCCCGGCCGTGCAGACTACGAACGGAAAACGGGCAGCTAATTAGAACAGCCCGCATTTCTTGCTCCTGATGGATGGGGCAGTGAAAATCCTCAGGAATGTGAGGGCATTAGCTACAAAGGCGAGATATCCTTGGCATATCCCATTTCCTTCTCCAGGCCGTGTTAATTCTCCAAACGGTGTTGAGTTGCTCACCTTTGCCTTCTTCAGAGAGGCTGTTTGTCTTATAGGATTAACTGATGAGAGACACACAAAATCCAGAAACACCCCCAAAATAAAATTATCACAACACAGAGAGGCTTCCAGAGAGAACAGGCATCTTTTCTGGGTTTTGCTTTCTTTGGAGCCAAGGGTGCTGGGATGGGAGTAAATGGAGAGGTGGACTTACTGAGAGGCACACAGTGGCGCCCCATCCCTGCTGGCCGTGAGATGGGACATCTGGCTAGGGTAGGCTGGGCCTTGGCAAACTCTGGGGACTAGAGGTGTGACAGTAGAGCCCATTTGAGTGAGTTCATGAAGGTCATGACTGAAGCTTTGTGCTTGAAAAAGGTCGCCACGCTTTGATAGCGTTTGCTTCTGAAGATAACACTGGAATTGCCTGGACACAGAGAATACCCCCTACACACACACACACACACACACAGCACAGCACAGCACATCTAAGGATGTGTACAGGTCAATAAAAAGTACACTAAAGAAATGATCAACTTTGCTGGTCTCAGAGGAATTAGGCAACGGTTTAACAAATGTAAAAGAATTCTGAGTTAAATGCACAGATTAGTCACATCCTTATGTTTGATAGAGTGAAAATTAATTACTTCTATTATTTTAATTTATTCGTTTAAAAATCCCTCTTCCTCAAGTTAACCAAGTCCATGCAAGGTGAGTGCAATCCAGTGATGTTCCTTTTAGGAAAGGGGGTAATGTTTGGGCATCATCTTCTCCCAATGGGGTTAGTTAGCATCCAAACAGATGTAGGTAGTTCAGCTGGGCCCACCCAAGCGGGTTTACATTAAACCTGTACTTACAGTCTAGCATCTCAGTATTTCCAAGAGAATTCAGAATGCCACCTTTCTGTGACACTCGTAGGGGCCAGAAGAGAAGGTTCTGTGAGGTGAGTCTACCCTACGATTCTCTCTTGAACTTCTTGCTTTCTCCCCTAAAACCAAGAGGAAGGTGGTGGGTACCCAGCGCCTATGCAAAGAATGAGATTATACAGTGTGTTCGTTTTTTGTTTTTGTTTTTTTTTCTCAAACCTCATAACCTAGTATTCCATTCCTTCTAGTTTGGGAGTGCTTGGTTGGCTGGACCCAGAGGGCCACCTGGAAAACCAAGCTCAAGGGTGCACTTTCTTCCTGGATGACATTCGGAAGACATTTTTTTCCCATCCTTGGGCTTCCCAACACCTCAAGAAATGGTCTGTACCTCTACAGTGACAGGTGTGGTAGATCCAACCAGAGCCCTGTTCTGTGGCGGCCAAGTCTGTTTGACTTCATTGTTCCCTTTCAGAGCAGTGGGCACCGCTTGGCCTTCCCCAGTTCCACATTTGGGCCAGGATGAAGACTGGCAGTGCAGCAGGTGACGAAGCCGGCCAGAAAGGGGGCAGCTATAGGCAATGCGAGGAAATCAGGTTTGCCAAGGAGAAAGCAAGAGTCCTGGTGGAGAAGATAAACCCAAGGAAGCCTGGGTGGTGGCTGCTGGGAAGGGTTTACCAGCACCAGTAAGGCAGTTTGGAGATCCTCCAGGAAGCAGTTTTCAGGAGACATTTGTAGAAAGTGGTTTCTGCATCCCTCCACTTAGGCTTGGAAGTCTGCCCACCTAGTACATCCTTCTGGCTCTCCCAGACTCTCTTCCTGTGTCTCTCCAGTGAACGCTTCACCCCCTCCTTCTATGGCACCCAAGGAATCTTGGTTAAGCCAAGCCGCTTCCCAAATGTTTCTGGTGTACGTAGTCTAGCAGGCTGAAAGGGAAGCGTTGTGCCAGACTCAGGAGCCGGGGCCTGTGCCGGCTCCAACACACAAACCCGGCTCTACTAGCCCCACAGGCTGCTCCCCAAATCTGAGACACAACAAAGACTAAGAGTCTAGCAGATTTTGGCCTAGTGCCCCCAGCCCCCTTTCCAGGGCTGTCCCTATGCAGTTTAATCGCTTCCTTTCTGGGGTTATCTGGAGGTCTTCCTGGCTCCAGTCTAAGTTGGGTCACAGTCTGCAGGCCTGTCCTTCACTCTCAGGTGAGCACACACAGGAGACCTGGACCTCCCGTGTCCTCTGCCCTGTCCTCCCCACCATCCTTTGATTTTAGCCTTTGTTTGAAGGCGGGTCCCAACGACAGCATCAGGAGCCTAGAGCTGCTTGCCTCCCGGGTGGAGGCATTTCTGCCGCTGGCCTTACTTCCCACCCAGCATCCAAAGCCCAGGGTGTGGGCCTCGACTCCCGCCAGGGTGCGGGGCTGACCAGGCCTGATTTTGCTAGGACGGAGAAGTCTCTCTCTGGAGCTGCTCTGCCGAGCGACCGACGAAGACCTCGCACTAGCTGCTTTCGTTATTTCCGGCCGTTCCCGCACCACCTAGAGCAGCGAGGGCAGTGCAGGATGGGCCGAGAAAGCCACCTTCCCAGGACTCCGTCTCGGGGGGGGGAGGGGGGGGACAACAAACCACAACAAAACAAAAAGCCTGCGACGCTGGATGCGCAGCCAGGCTCCAGCATCTGCGGCAGCTGCTTTCGACTGCAATCCTGCAATCCGCTTCAGAGTTACTAAGTACGCTGTGTGGACGCCGCTTTCCCCTTTGTGCCCTCGGAGGCCTCTCTTTGTCCGCTAGCCTCGGACACACCGAGCAGAGTTCCATGTAAGCGGGTGCTTTGCGGGCCCGCTGTTGGTCCCTGGTACATGCTGAAAGGAAACGGTGTTCCGAGGCCGCAACGGCCAGAAACGCTCCAAGAGGGACAGATGGCCGGTGCTGGTTCCTCTAATGGAGCACGGAGGTCTGCGGACATGGGGCGCTGAAAGCCGAGGAGAGTGCAGTGGCTGAGCCGAAGAAGCTAGGGCGCTAGCGTCTCCGCATCTCAGACTCAGGGTAGAGCAGATCTGGAAACGTGTCCTTCAAGGCACCCCGCAAAAGCACCGCCACCCCTATCCCAGAAGGCGTAAAAGGCCAGACTGAACCCCCAAAACGCACTAGAAGCCTCTTAAAAGCCGGATCGCTATTTGTGACACTTGGAATTTCCCCAGCCCCAAGGTACTATGGCTTGAAGTACCTTCAACTCAGCTTCGCCCATTGGAAAGGGTCCAGGCCCTTTGCTTGGAGCCAGTTCTTAAGGGTAACCCTTTCCTGGAGTTTTCATTCGGGGTAGCTCCATAACCACCTCGGTATCTGTTTTTTGGGTTCCTCTATCCTTTCTTCACAGTTCCGCCTTCTACCTTCAGCCCCTCCCTTCCTGGGAGCACCCTGAGAACTCGCCTCTGTTCTTGGCCTAACTGGGCTTGCTCTGGGAGACCCAGGCCCAGGAACAGCCTAGGTCCTGGAGTCAAGGCTGTTCTGAGGGTTTATATTCAATTTGAGTCCCGGGCAAGGAAAGAGTACAAAGTCCAGCGCCTTTGGCTTATCTAATGCTAGAGCAATCTATTCGAGGCAGAGGTTCTCAAGAAGTTAGAAAATACACCAGCTGAGGGCCTGTTTTCATGGGACAGGTAGGGAAACGGACTTGGAATGGGTGCAGGAATGTCTGAGCTCTCGCAGTCCATATGTCGTCCAGTTTAGGAGACAAGAAGAAACCAGAGCGTTCATTCACTGGCTGGTGATAGCTCAAGTCCCCAAGTCATGAAATGGTTTTGTTCACCTCCGCTCGCTGGTCCCATGTTCATAGAGGCAGGTAGAATATGAGGTTTCTCCTTTCTCTTTCTCTGCCCTGCTCTGTCTCTCACTAGGAAGGACCCAACAGGTATTTTCCTAGTCAAAAATTTTGGTGAGGCTGCTGGCAGTGGCACACGCCTTTAATCCCAGTACTCCAGAGGCAAAAGCAGGTGGATCTCTGTGAGTTCAAGGCCAGCCTGGGTCTACAGCGAGCGTTTCAGGACAGCTAGGACAGTTATACAGAGAAACCCTATCTCAAAAAACAAAACAAAAACAAAACCAACAACAACAACAACAAAAACATTGGTGAGGACGCCTTCAAACGAGAAAAATCGAGACAGGAAGAGACACACCCTTCCCCCTAAGTGTAGAGTGGCTTCTCCACTTAGACACCCTGTCTGTCTTTAGCACCTACCCAGACCAAGTGTGAGTCCTGGTGGGAGTTGTCTCTGTGTGCTAACATTCCCTGGAGCAGCCTTTGGGAACTGTTGCCTCTGGTGAAGCCTGCCAGGTGGACAAGGAGGACATGGCTGAGTGTGAGTCCAAGTCCAGACACAACCGCCAGCAAGGTGTGCCCTAAGTCCGGAGAAGCTGTCAGGCCTCCACGCCTGGGCGCTGCTAGCCATTATCCTTGCCCTTCACCAGGACCTGGCAGCTCCTTACAGGTGCCGCCTGGAGTTCAGGTGGGGTGGCCCACCAAGCAGAGTGTCTGAACAGCAGCAGCCTGGGGCCAGTCACCCAGCAAGGCAAGTCTGGGGCCTCCCTCTTCTCTGATCCCAGGCTGTGTGAGGACTTTTATTATTGTTCCAGCACTCCTGTGCCCTCTCAGCTGCCCTTCTGGGTGTTTCTCAAAGTTAATAAATTTCCATTAAAATGCTTTTTTTTTTTTTCAATGGACAGGCGAGTCTGTAGTAACCAGTATGTTTGGTGGGGAGAGAAAGGCAAACTGGAAGGACCCTGGGGGAGGTGGGAGGAAGAGAATAGAGAAGGGCCATTCTGTCAGCAACTGGGGAGAAGTTTAGAGGGGGAATAAAGACAAGAGAAGGGGAAAACAAATTGGGGCCCGCACCCTGTCACAGCATTCCTATTCTTTCAAATTAGCCTTGCTTTCCCGCAAAACCAGCTTAAATGTTTTAAGACAAAGATAATGAGATGGGTGGCCTGGTAGCTCAGTGTCGGGGTTGGAGAGTTCTAATGACGGTGCATGCATGTGTGTGTGTGTGTGTGTGTGTGTGTGTGTGTGTGTGTGTGTGTGTGTGCCAAATTGCCCGCACAGCTGCATTCAGGAACACTTTGGCTGCGGATGGTTTTGAAGATTTGCCTAAGCAGTCATCACTCCTGTCTCAAATAGAAGATTGTGTTATAGCCCTTCTCAAATCATTCCTTTATTTCTTCCTTCCTTAAACCGAGCCCTAAATTGTGCTCGCATAGATAAAACTGTATGTTTGAGTTCCCGAGGAGCCACTGTCCACGGGTGGAATCCTTCCTTATGCACGCGCCTCCTGCACAGGCACAGGCACGCTTGCTGAGAGTAGGTGCCTGTAGGAGGAGCACCCTGCGTTCTCGCCTGGCGATTAGGACTGGATGCTGCTGGATACCTCAAGTCAAATGTAAGTGACAATTTTCCCCTCCACCAGCAAGGAAAGCGGGTTACAAACCTCCCTTTGTATCTTGGTAGCTCATTTAATCTTATTTATGCATTTTTGTGCAAGGAATTGTGGGATCTCTCCCCGCCGTAAACAATATAGGAATGTTAAAAATAACGATCTTCCAGCGCCTGTCCTCTTAGGCATAGCAGTGACCTGGCGACACTGTCACAAGGTTCCTCAGTTTTCCGAGCCGAGAGGAGACCGGAGAAGTACTAACGAGTAGAGCGACGGATCTGGCTAGGTTACAGGCTCCCGCGCCCGCAGCCCTGAGCGCGGCCGCTTTAAGGGGGGGGAGGGGAGGCGGCGGCGGGGGAGGGGCGGCAGGCGGTTCCTGTCACCAAGCTGCCGCCGGCGCGTCACGTGGCTGCGCGGCGCGGCGGCCATTGGCCCGAGGCACGTGTCCAGGAGACCGGCCCGCGACGTCACTCGAGGGGGCTCTGTTAAAAATAAGAACAAAAATCCAGAGTGAAAGTGTCTCAGGTTGCGCTA
>CABHPQ010169803.1:0-23537 GCA_902168405.1 Peromyscus aztecus
GACCTGCATGTTATCCGTAGAGGGAAGGGTCACTGGAAAAACCTGCTGTTCGTGAGGAGTGTGGTGAGGAGAGGAGAGGAGAGGCACTCTTGACTTGTCTGCAAGTGTTGTGGTGACTGAACTGCATCCTTGCTGTGACAGGATCACTGATAGACTGGGCAGGGAGCTACCATCCGCTGTGTTTATTTTGGGTGTCTCTAAACCTGTTTTTATATAAGGTTATATTCTGAATTCATATTATATTCAGTTCTATTCAGTGAGGGATGCTCTGAATGCCTCTGAACCTCACTGGAATGGAATTAAACTGCAGACAGTACTGGAGACCCAAGGAGAATATGTTTATTTTGGAATTACTTAAGCTTAGTAACCTTAACAAACTCAGTGAGCTTGAAAGTAACAATTACACTTTTATAAGTCCCATACAGCTCCCTTTGTAATGACCCGAGGAAACACTTACGGGGCCACTGATTCATCTCCTGGGGACCATCAGTTTTCCATTGGTCTCTGGCCAGTCTTTTTTAGACAGTTTCTCTTCTATGCACTTAAAAATAACATTTCTAGACGTTTTTCTAAAAATAATACCTGTGCTTTGTAGAAAATTTAAGAGAACTAGAAAAACTGCAGAAGAAAAGAAGCTTACTATTCATGTGCCTGCCCTCTAGATGCAGTCACCTCAGACTGTCCAGAACACACGTGAACACACATACACTTGCCTTGTTACATTTCAAAAATGGGTTCAGTTTTATGGTGTGTGTGTGTATGTGTGCACAATTGTATATATATGTGTGTGTACCATGTGTGTGCCTCGGCCATGGAAGCTGGAAGAGGGTGTTGGATCCCCTGGAACTGGAGTTACAGATGGTTATGTGGGGTCTGGGAAGCCAACCCGGGTCCTCTGCAAGAGCAGTAACGGCTCTTCAGCCACACCCACAACCTTTTGTGTGTAAACTCAGTATGTAAGGGAAAGGAAAGTTTTAAAATTAAGTTAAAATGATCGTGTGCCATGTTTTCCACCCAGTAGTATAATAGTGCAAAAAGGAATTTAAAAAAAGAAAAAAAAAAGAGAGACCTGTGGTCACGTTCTCCCATTTAAACTCTACAGGAAAGTGTAAATTTGTAAAATTTGGATACGCACCGATTATGTTTACGTTTGCTACCACTTACAAAGTTGTGAAATGTAACCTTTTAGTCCTGTGAACTGTCTTGGAGGAAAGTATTTTCTCTAGTTTTATAGCTTGTTTAGAATAAAAGAATTAGAAGTTTTAATAGCTTCATTCGGGCGTTGAAATCTTGTTATGTGGGGGACATACAAGTTCACGTCTTGTTTATGTGTCTGGAATGTTTTTTTTTTTTTTTTAAAGGGAGTTGTCTAGTGGCATCAAGCCACTCTCTCCCCCGTTTGAATTTCTTCAGGACCGTTTGTATTTGAGCCCAGGGAGGACATTTGGTTTGTTAGCATTGTGTTCCAGTACAGGTCAGTACAGGGAATGCTGAGGAAGCAGACTGACAAGAGGGTAGCCTGTTGTTAGAGTCCACCTTTGCGGTGGTGTTGGTCCTGGGCATTGACCTAACCAAGAGCCTTATGCGTGCTGTGCGTTCTGCAGCCTGCTGTTTGCTCTGAGACAGGCTCTCACTGGGTTACTCAGGCTGACTTTAGATTTATAATCCTCTTCCTGCAGAGGGACAGGCCTGCCTCCAGGTTTGCCATTCTAGGGAGCCGGAGTGGTGCTTTGTGTAGAGATGGATGCTCCCTGTTGGCGGGCACTTTCTTTCTCACAGGTGGAAACCTGGCCCACCTGCACAGGTGATCCTAATTGGCTATACAAGATGCAAACCTCAAGGGCAAAGACAATTATTTCATTGGGCTTTTCTTATCTTGAGTAGTTTGTGTATGTGCAGTTTCTGCAGTAGATCCAACAGACAGGCTGGGCAGCTGCTGAAAAGCCCGCCACCAGATGCACTGTAATGAAAGAAAACGAACTTGACCTCATTGTTCTGAAGATGGGGCATGAGGTTAATAGTGAGGTGTAACTAGAGTGCTTCTCTCCTTGCCCTGCTGCACACTGGCTGAGTGCCCACAATGTTTAGAACCCCAAATGTTTTGGGTTGCAGAGTGTGGAGTCTCTGTTTGTATACAGTGAGAAGCCTTGGGATGGAAATTCTAAGTTTCTTATATCCTATGCAAATAGCCTGAAGGGAATTGTATTTTTTAAATGTTTAAAATATGGCATTTTAAATAATTTTGTGATCATCAAATGAGGTTAAATATATCCAGGTAAATGTCAGTGTTCAGAACATGTTAGAATTTAGAACATTTTATATTTCTTATTTTCAGTTAGAAGATGTTTATCTTTTAAAAATAATTGAATAGCCCTAAAAACATTTGTTTATTTTGGTTTTCTGGGACACTTTTTCTGTATAACCCTCCCTGGCTGTCCTGGAACTCCCTCTGTATACCAGGCTGGTGGCAAACTGAGAGATTGGCCTGCCTCTGCCCCCCGAGTGCTGGTATTAAAGGCAAAGGTGTGTGCCACTACTGCCTGGTCAGTGTGTATGTGTCAGTGTGTGCATACATGTATGGGTGGCCATGGAGGCCAGAAGAGAGTTGCAGGTGCATATGAACCCCCAGGTAGGTGTGCTGTGAACCAGTGCAGGCGCTCTGAAGCAGCAGCAGCAAGAGCTTTTGAACTGGTGAGCCATCTCTCTAGCCCCCTTCAATAGCAGTTTTTGAAAGATGTTGATAAGAATAAGTGGCTTTTTTTTTTTTTTTTTTAAATATAGTGAGTGTCTCACTGTGTAGCCCTGGCTGGCTTGGAACATTCACTATGACCTTAAATGCACAAAGGTCAACTTGCTTCTGTGTGCTATCACATTTGGCAGTATAAGTGATCTTTAAGATGCAATGGTTTGAAAGCCTAGCCTCCTGCCCCTTTTAGAAGAACATCTGGTAAATCAGCTCTAGGAGATTAAGCCAGTATTGTTCATTCAAAATAACTTTCATTAGGGCAGCTGCGGATGCCTAATTAAAAAAAATTAAGTTAGCATCCAGAGTAGAGGGCTTGATTATGACAGTTAGGCACACATGTCAGTGTGCATGTTCCTGTTTGCCTCCCTGCTGTCTGCCCCTCCCCTGCTGTCTGCGCCTAGTCCTCTGCTTGCCTGTTTTCTAAAGGACTTAAGATTATGGATCTGATAACAGCCTGGCTTCTGTCTTGTACACCACCAGCCTTTACCTTCTGGCACTTCAGGTCTTGGAGTTGTTGAGGGCTGTCTTTTCTTTCTAGTGTGCTTAGCAGTCCTAGGCTGTGTCTTATTGATACCTTCCTTCCCATCTTAATAATTAGACAACTGGTGTCCAATAGCTAGAATTTAATATTAAAAGCTGTCTTTCATTTTTTATGTCTGATGACTGACTTTATATATCTATATTTAGTTACTTAGTGACAATAACTTTTTTCTTGTGTTTCAATTTATTTTATCTGAACCTGTAGTTGAGCCAGAAGATTTTTATAAAGCTTGAGGTGAATGAAGTATAATTATTGGCAATAACTGGAAACTAACAACTTTGAAGTTTTAAAGTCTCTGGTGGTTTGGGAATAATAAACAGCTGAACTATATGAATGAGGTAATTCCCAGAGACAGGGGACTCAGTGCTAAATGGACCACGATGGCTAATTAAATGGTTTCTGCACATAGGTATTAAACTGTTAACCAAACTGGAAATTGAATATCTATGGAGTGTGGTCAATGTAAAGCTAATTGAGATATCTTAACCAATGAAAATGTTAATTTGTATAACTAATTTTTAAGACACACCGTATTAACTTGAAATTCTATGCTTTTAAGGGTTTTTGGGTGTGTATTGAAAGCCACATGTGAGTGAAGTCTAATGCGGGTATTAGATCGTGTTAAGTTACATACAGTACAGACCTTGATGCAGCTGTGGGATTCGTTGCTCAGCTCCTGTGGAAGGATGACTGTTGTGGGGGTGTGGCAGAGAAGACAGCTTGCACCAGTTCTCTGCTGATCCCAGCTGGATCCATTCTCCACCCTCTCATTAGAACTTTCTGGGGACTTGGGAGACAGTGGTCTGAGATCACTGAATCAGGATCTGGGGCTGGTCAGTTTGAAAAGCTTCACAAATAATTATGTTTAGCCATGGTCGAAACCACTACTTTAAAAAGACAGGCTCCAAGAATGTTTGATGTGGGGGAGAGTAAGTTAAAATACTGTCTCTCTCCTTGACTGCAGTGAGTCAAAATTATGAGTGGTTTAAAATTTTTTACCAGACGGTGGTGGCGCACACCTTTAATCTCAGCACTCGGGAGGCAGAGCCAGGAGGATCTCTGTGAGTTTGAGGCCAGCCTGGGCTACAGAGTGAGTTCCAGGATAGCCAGGGCTACATAGAGAAACCCTGTCTCGAAAAACCAAAACAAAACAAATTTTAAAAAAAAATTATTTTTAATTTTGTGTGTGGGTATGTGTACTTGAGTGCAGGTGCCCACAGGGGCCAGAAGCATTGGGTAACTCAGAGCTGGTACTTAAGAGGAGGTTGTGAGCTATGTGACTTGGGTGCTGGGTCCTTTGCTCCGGGTCCATAAGGATAGTTTTATTTTTCTCCATACCACTTCTCTAGAACCTAGATCCAGAAGTTCTGTTTTTTATTTCAAGGACAGGGTGGAGTTCTTCTGCTTATACCCGGACAAACCAATGGTGAGGATTATTTCTCACTCGGAAATAACCTTTCCACTGATAGGACACTCTTTGTGGTGTAAATCACACAGCTCAGACAGCTGCTTTAGGGTAAACAGATTGCTGTTTCTCCTGTGCTCCCAGAGCTGTGCAGATGGCACTACAGTTAGTTACCTTTGGGACATTTTCCTCACCCCAGGAAGAAACTCTGTACCCATGGCAGTCACTCCCTTTTCTTAAGTTATGCAGCTGTAGGCAGCACTAGTTGCTTTTCATGCTGTAATTGGTCCATTCTTGATACTTTAAGGAAGTGAAATCATGTAGTGTGTTGGCATTTGTGACTGGCTGCTTTTACTAAACAATGAGTTCTGCAAGCTCACTGAGTTGTAGCATGTGCTAGTACTTCCCTGCTTTTTATGGCTGGGTGCTGCTCCATAGTGTAGGTAATAGCTCATTTTGTTTACCCATACACAGTGGGTGGGTGGTGGGGTTATGAGTGGTGTTGTGAACATGGTGTATATGTCTTTGCCATGGCATATCTTCACTTGGGTATATTTTGGGAAGAAAATTACTGGCTCAGAGTACTCAAGAATTCATCACCTTGTTTGAACTTCATAGTTAGAAAACCTCATCAAGTCAAAGAGTACCAAGACTCCATGTTCTGTAACACTGCCCCGTAGAACAGAGGTCCAGTGTATGTTATTTGATATGGTGGTTTGCAGAAGGTACATTGCCCACCTAAAAGAAAGCACAGCTGCTCTCTGCTTTTGTCCTCAGGACGTCTACGTTGTCTTCTGTTGAAGTTGGAATGTAAAGATTTTCAGGTCTTTCCCTCATTCCTTTAGTGATTAGAGAAGAGTGAAATGGTTGGGCTCTCCGTATCTATAAAGCAGTCATTGTAATCAGAGCTCACAGTTGTTGATTGCTTATTCTGTGCCGGTTATGGGTGCCTGAGGGTTTTTATGTACAGTCTCATCCACTTGAAGTTTCACAGTTGACTGTCTTACTGCCGTGGGGAGTGACTACCATCTTACTGGTGATGGGGAGATGGAGGCAGAGTTAGATGGCCTGCTCCATCGGAACATCTGGTGGCATGGTGGGCAGTCCAGTGGTTCTTAGCCTGCTCACGCTGCTGCCCCACCAGTAGTTGTCCTCCTGGCAGATGTGTCCTGCTGTGGAGCTGACTTGATTGACTACCCACGAGAGGAAAACAAGGAGCACAGCAGCAGGTGACTGGGCTCACGCCAGTTGCAGAAGCATAAAAGCTTGACCTGTCTACAATGTGGAAAGAATGACAGGCTTAAAGGAGCGTTATTTAAAGTCACTTTAGCTCCGTTTTAGGTTCCAAGGCACATACATGCAGTACTCTTTCCCCTGCCCCAGTAGCTTACTTGACTCTGACTTCTGGTAAAGTAAGAGGGAGTTGGGTGGGTATAAATACTTTTCCAGGGGGCCTTTTGTACAGGAGTGGAATATTGTTCAGTATAAAAGGGGAACGGATGTGTGATTCGGAAGTGAATTTTGAGATGTGAAAGAAGACGAGTCGGTGGCAGTCTAGAATGATGATCACAGAAGTCATTGCACAAGGTAGACAGCAGTTACCCACGCTCCAAAAGTCAAACCTGCTTTGGGATTGAACTGTGGGTGAAGTTACGGATATTTGGGTGTAAGGTAACTCCTTGCTGAGGCCAGTTTTGTGTTCTGTATTCTATCAGTGAAGTGAGAGGAGCCCCGGTGCTTTGTTACTGAGTCCTGTTATCACGTAATCTGCTTTTCTCCTGTATATTGATGTGATTCTCCACTCCCTCCCCAACTTCCCAGATAAACAGGGGTCACATGACAACAGAAGCCAAGAGAGCCGCAAAGATGGAGAAGAAGATGAAAATTTTGCTTGGCGGTTACCAGTCTCGGGCTATGGGGCTCATGAAACAGTTGAATGACTTGTGGGACCAGATTGAACAGGCTCACTTGGAGCTACGCACCTTTGAAGAACTCAAGAAGCATGAAGACTCTGCTATTCCCCGGAGGCTAGAGGTAAGAGCATGTGCTGCTTCACGGCTCAGAAGGGAGAGCTGTGGAGAGCTACTCACTCAGCTTCCCTTTTCCTCGCTCTAGCAGGTTGTCTCTGAAGTTGGTCCTGGTGAGGAGTAGGTTTCTGACTCTCTAATCTACATCCACCTATGTGTAGTTGGTAACAAGCAAATGATTGCTGCTGGGAAGACTTTTCTCATTCTGTTTTGTTTTCAAGCATGAGTAAATCTGTGACTGGTTCCCTTGAGACTTAATGGCTTGCCATCTATGTGGCTCTGGGGAAACGAAGGCAGCTTCTTTAGTTTTGTGATTGAAGATGCTGAGAGCCTAGCTGCTCAGTCCAGAACATTGGATCCTTTGGCCCAATTAATTGGGTTTAGATTTAACTCCCTCGTGTGCACTCTAGGCCCTGCCCAGCTTCGGGCAGTCAGGGCTATTGGCAGTGTGTTGTGAGTATTGAGAAGACTGCAGTGATTTTGTTACTGAGATAGCGGCAGAGGTTTTACAAGGTGGTAATCAACATGACCAGAACAAAGAATGGCTGTGGTATTGTTTTATAGCAGTGATACAGACTGTTTCTCTGGGAACTGCATCCTTCCCGAGAACTGTGAGTTAAACAGCTGTTTGTAAGACGGACTTAGGTTTGAAGTCACTGGATTATTTTTCTCTCCTTAAGTGTCTGAAAGAAGATGTGCAGCGGCAGCAGGATCGAGAGAAAGAGCTTCAGCAGAGGTACGCAGATCTGATGATGGAGAAAGAGACTTTACAGGCAAAGTTCTGAAGCCCAGCTGATGCTCTGCCACCGAAGAACTAGTTGCTGGTTTCATACTCTGCAAGGTTGAAACTGACGTTGCTCTTCATTGACAAATTCACCCAGCACCTGTGGTTTTCAGTTGTTTGTTTTGAATGATACCGATCTTGCGCGTTCCGTGTTACAGACTTGGACTCCAGGATAATGAGGGTTTAAATTATCCAGACGCTCATTCTTTGCCAGTGTCACACTTGCAAAATTTCGTAGTTTAGGCCTTTAATTTAAAAAGCCTGACTTAAAATACTGCCTGTGAGTAAACCCTCGAATAAAAAGAACATGTGAGAAACTGAGAGTGTAGCCTTCTGCTTGAAGTAATTAGATGCTTAGGGTGCCCACAAGCCTCCAGCCGCCCTCACTGTGTGCCACACTTAATGAGCACTCTGGGTAAGCTGCATGACGATGGACTCGGTCTAAGTCCTTAGGAGGCAGTCTTTGGTTGTTTCTCTACACCGGCAAGATGGACATGCTTGTTAAAACCTAACATTTTTTCCCCACTATCATGTTAGGGAATGTTTCTTCTCTGCCGGTTACGAACATGAAAATTTGTGGATTATAACTTGAAAGATTTGCTTTTTTTTTGACTTGTAATATTTTCCATGAATTTTTAAAAGACATTTTAAAGATTAATTTCAACAAGGCCATCAAGCTTTATTTAAAGCTTTTTTTTTTTTGGTTTTTCAAGACAGGGTTTCTCTGTGTAGCTTTGCGCCTTTCCTGGAACTCACTCTGTAGCCCAGGCTGGCCTCGAACTCACAGAGATCCGCCTGCCTCTGCATCCCAAGTGCTGGGATTAAAGGCGTGCGCCACCACCGCCCGGCTTAAAGCTTTGTATTTAGCTTAATATGTCATTTCCATAAGTTTGGAACTTAGAGGATGGGTAGATAGATATAGGGAGTCCTAACTTTAATAATTCCTATAAGGAGACTTAGTAGCAGACTATACAGGCTGTTGACCCCAACACTGGCAACAATAAACAAAAAACTAGCAACCAAACAGACAGTGTAGGCCAACAGCGTGTGACTTAGCAGAAATGTTTCCCTAACCGTAGACTATTAGGGACTAGAGGGAGAAGGAAGCGTTCGTTCATTGGTTCATTAATTCATTCACCAGAATTTATTGAGTAAATAGTCCTGTGCCAGAGTCTTGGCGCTAGAGCAAGGGATAAAATAGGCTCTGTCCTGTTTTCATGAGAGTGACAGACACTTTTGCTTTTTTGAGACAAGGTCTCGCTCTGTATCCCCGGCGTCTAGAACTTACTCTGTAGTCCTGATTGGTTTGGAATGTGAAGCATCCTCCTGCCTCACCTCCTGAGTGCTGGGATTACAGACGTGAGCTGCCGTGCACCCTGTGACAGATGGTTAAAATCAAGTGTTGGAGATGAGTGTTCGTTAGAGCAGAGCTCTTGCTACTGATGTCAGGAGAGACAGATGTGCACAGGGAAAGAAGTGTCATGAATTTTAGATTCTCTGAGGAAACTGAAGAGGGTGACACGGGTGTGGTTAAAGAGCTGCTTTGAAGAGGTACAACTCGAGAGTCAGCTTGGTTGCCATTTTAGAAAGCCAGGGCCTTGTGAGATCCAGGGAAAGAAGTCCTGCCATAGTGGATTGCCAGCCCCATGCTGCCACCGTGTATTGGGGGAGCAAAAAGGAAAGTGGCTTTAGTGTCAGGAATGGCATTAATGCAGGGCCTGACCATATGGACCCATGAGGGAGGAAATTGGGCTTATTTTAAGTATTAGAAGCCATGAGAATAAGCTGAGGGATGACAGGTCAGCTGTGGGTTTGATTCATTGCTGTGGCCATATTGTGAAGTGTCACCTGGATGGGGGTCAGGAAGCCACCACAGGAGCCAGATGCAGTAATCCAGACATGCTAGGAAGCTGCCTGGCTCAGGACTGGGGATGCAGATCCACAGGGGACTTGACAGTCAGGTCAGGCTCTGTAGGATTAGACCATGAGTCCAGAGTTGGTGATATGTAGTTGTGTCCCGTCCTGTGTCCCATCGTCCGTGTCCCCCCCCCCCCCCCTCTCTCTCTGTCTCTGTGTGTGTGTGTGTGTGTGTGTGTGTGTGTGTGTGTGTGTGTGTTTTCTCTGTGTAACAACAGCCTTGGCAACTCGCTGAGGTCTAACTGACAGAGATCTCCTGCCTCTGCCTCCCTAGTGCTGAGGTTAAAGGTGTACATCACCATGCCTGGTTGTGATTTGGTTTTGAGCACAGTTAGATTACATGTGTGCTTAAATGATCACTTAAATGATCTTCAGTGTTTTATCAGAGGTTTGTTTTTTTGTTTTTTTCAAAACAGGATTTCTCTGTGTAGCTCTGGCTGTCCTGGAACTTGCTCTGTGTAGACCAGGCTGACCTCAAACTCAGAGACCCACCTGCCTCTGCTTCCTGAGTGCTGGGATCAAAGGCATGCACCACTATCAGTTAGTGCTTATGTTTTTTTAAGGAAATATTTGATACCATCTTTGAATAGTGATAGTATTTTAATTTTTTTGCATGTTTTGTTGACTCAGATGTCTAGAACAATGTTAAGTGATAATGGCCGACAGTCTTGTTCTGTTTCTGGTTTTAATGGGGATGTCTACTGTTTCCCATTTAAGTTGGCTGTTTTGACATAGGCACCGTATAGAGAGGTAGCCTCTCTCTGGTCTTCGCTTTTTAGAAGGTTGAGTTAGGAAGAAGGTTCTGGAGTCCTGTCGTCAGAGCTCTTGAGTTTCTGTTAAGATGGCCTTGCCATAGCTGGGCAGTGGTGACAGGGGATCTCTGAGTTTTAGGGCTACAGAGCAAGTTCCAGGACAGCCAGGGCTATGCAGAGAAACTCTTTTCAAAAAACCAAACCAAATAACAACAAAGATGGCCTTGGTGTTTTCTCACGCCGTGTGGTGTTGACTCTGATAGATCACTATGAAACCACCTCTCTACTCTTGGAATCAGCTAGATTCATAGAAAACAAAGAGTCATAGTTCATTTGTGTTTTATGTAGACTTGAAGTACATGGGGCTAAATTGTCCCTCTATTAATAAAGATTCTCTGTCCTTAAAATTTGGACGAGTGCACCTACTTAGAGCCTAAAAGAATCACAGCTTACCTGATTAGCCTGTATAAGATGGGCTTTTTTTCCTGCAGAAAATGGTGTTTTGGTTTATTGTGGCTTTGTTTTAAAATATATCTCTCATTTAATGTTACTTTGTTTTCTGGTTTTTGTTTGTTTGTTTGTTTTTTTCCCCTCTTAACATTGGGAGTATGGGGTTCATTTTGTTTGTGTGAAATGCTGTGTTGGAGGCTTTGGGTTTTCTCTGAACAGTGAACATGCTGGCCATTTTCATGTGCTGTCACCTTGTTTTCTAAGTAGCTTATCACTGTGTTTCAAAAATTGGTTCAACAGGTAAGGATATTTAAATATTTCTGTGTGGCTAGCTTTAAAAATATTTTGCTATTTTTGTTACTTATACGATTTTACATTGTGTAAAGAAAATATGGCTTATGTAGTTTTTGTTTATTTAGAATGTATTAAGATTTTGAGGCCTAGAATCTTTGAGTGGTGTTTTGTGGATGCTTTATTTAAAACGTTTTTTCATTATTTGTGTGCATGTCTGTGTGTGCGTGCGTACGTGCGTGTGTGTATGTGTGTGCCCATGCACAGCACATGTATGAAGGTCAGAGGACAGCTTGTGAAAGTTGCTTCTTTCCTTTCACCACTTGGGTTCTGGGAATCGAACTCAGGTCTTCAGGCTTGGCAGCAAGTGCCTTTAACCTACTGAGCCATCTCACTGGCCCCTGTGGATTCAGTTTACATGTGATGAGTGAACATGAGATTTCTCAGTTAAATTATCCAAATTTAATTTAATCTTTGAAAGATTATACACTTAATAGTACAATTGTAAGATCTGTTGTAGTTATTTCTGTTTGTCTAGCTAGAGCTTGTGCTGTGTGTCTCTTGATACTGCTCTGTGGATTATCTTTTTGCTTTGAGTTTGGCTTTGATACTAGAGTATTTCTCATGTTTATGATGGCTTGTCTGATTGTCCTCTTTACATCTGACTTTGACATAGCATTTCAGTTTCTTCTGAGGATTGACATCACTCTGTCCCTTGCCTGGCTCCCTCCCTTTTGGTTTTCTACCCTCTAATCCTTTGGAGGTTCAAGAAACCCTGTGTTCCAGGAGGCCACCAGTGCTTTGCCACCCTCCCTCCCTCCCTCCCTCGAGAGGGACCCTGCCCAGACACAGGCTTCCCCCATTGCCTCACCTAACCCGTCCCTCTAGAAAAGCTGCGGTTTGTGTTCTGTTTTGATTCCTTTAGGGTAGGGATTTGGGATGGGAGTCTGTCTCCTTGAGGTTTGTTCTTTCTTTTCCCAACTTTTGTTCCCCAAGATTGAGATGGGCAGCATGAGCACCTCACTCAAAGGACAGTTACTTGAGAACCTGTGCAGTTTACTTGGGTCTAATCTGTTGGCTCTCTGTTCATTGCCAACTGGTCCTCTAAAATTGTCTGTGCCTTCTCCCCAGCTTCTCTGTTTCTTAACGGAACTGTAATTTCCTGGCTTTAATTTTCCTGTGATTTAGGGAACAATGCATCATTTTAAACTTCTCAAGTATTTACAGCATTAATCAGTGTTTAGAATCCATTGAGGACATGGGAACCGCAGTGGGAATTTGCAGACCTGTCAGTGGGAAGGGTTACTAATAGTTAACTTCTAGGGAGGGCAGAGCCAGTTCTGAAGATTGCTACAACAGCAGATGGACAGTGGGAGGGTACCCAGGAAGGACAGGCGTGGAGGAGCTGCGTCCCTACCCCCATACATTGAACCTCATGTCTCATTGGAGAGAGTAGGCAGATGGAGCAGCCTGCTGGGCTGCTGATGGTATTTGATGCCTATTGGGAGACCTGCAGAACTCTGAAGGGCATGTGCCTTCCTTCAATGCAGAAAAAGCTGTATGTGGACAGTGATTTGGTTGACTCTGAGAAGAGGTGCTAGAACAGGAGAAATGCCCCACTAGCAGTGCTCCTCTGCGCCTGACAGATCTCCCCGGTGCTGGGGTGTGAATGCATTCCCTAAAGTTAAGGTTTGCAGATGAAATTGCTATTGCAACAGTGCTGATTGGCCTTTAAGCTCTGGCTTCATGCACAAATTCATGCTGTTACCAAGTGTGGGGGTCCAGCTTCTACATTTATTTACCCTAGGGACTCTTGAGGAGTGAAGGATAAGAGATTTAGATAGAAATATAGAGGAGAGAGACAGACAGAAACACAGGATAGGCTCGGGAGGGCCTGGGTCAAAACCCACCAGCCCCTTCTGTCTCTTCTCAAGGGCTTTTAAAGAATGCCAAGGGGTGGAGCAAAAGACCTCCCCCACCTCCCAGCACAGCCAAGTGCAGACCATCCCAAACACCTAGTAACCACACACGTGGTCAAGCCATCCCCTGATATAGTCCTGCTGTGTAAAGCAAGCTCAGATCTCACTAGGAAATCTTTGTGGGCTCCCACAACCAAGGAAGTGATAAGAATGGGCTCAGAATAAGAAAGGGTTTATCCCCCTTTTGTGCATGTGCTCTCTGGACCTTTGATCTCTTGCTATGAGATGGCCAGCAAGGTCTGTGCCCCTGGAGGTAGCCATTTGACCTGTGACTGTGAGCCCACTTCAAGTGTAGTAGTTTGAAAGACAATGGCCCTCATAGAAAGTGGCACTATTAGGAGGTGTGGCCTTGTTGGAGGTAGTGTGTCACTGTGGGGTGGGCTTTGGGGTCTCTCAAGCTTCACTCAGTGTAAGTCAGTTGACTTGCTGTTGCCTCTGAGTCAAGATGTAGGACTCTCAGGTCCAGCACCACGTCTGCTTGCAACCACTGTGCTCCCCGCCATGATAATGGACCGAACCTCTGAAACTGAAGGAGCCACCCCAACTAAATGTTTCCTTTACAAGAGTTGCCTTGGCCGTAGTGTCTTTTCACAGCAACAAAAACCCGAACTAAGACAGAAGCCCTTTCTTCCTTCGGTGGCTTTCATCAGAGCTTTGTGTCACAGCAGCAGAAGTGACTGACACCCTTGTGGGAAGCCAGGTCGGAAGTTTTAAGAGTATGACAGTTACCTGAACCGGTTTTAATTCCCTAGTGTTTGGATTCAAGTGTTTAATGTCTGCCCAGCCTCTCGGGTTGGGATTGCTTGTTATTTGGACCCTTCCTGCAGCTCGACATTATTTCTTCACGTTTTCTTTACTACACGTTAACAGATAAGGCCGAGGAAGGGAGTTCAGGCAGGGCTGAGGAGATAGCTCAGCGATTCTAGCTTTGACCCTAGTTTGGGGGAAGGGAGGATGCAGAGTTCATTTTATGAAAATCTTTTACCAAGTCCAATTCTGTGAAAATGATAGAATAGTTTTGAATATTGTCTTTTTTTTCCTCACTCTGTATAGAAGCAGCAGCCTTGTGGATAACAACTGCGGCATAACCACACGACACAAACTTTAAAATATAAACATAATGTAATATAAATGCCAAGACCTGCATGTCACTAGTGTCTGCATAGGGAAGGCAGGCAGGGTAGCAGTGCCCTGAGTGGCAGCCTGAAGACCACAGGACCCCAGAGTAGCCAGCAGGTAGGTGCTCATGGTCACGTGACTGAAAACACGGGGTTTTGCCCCTTCTAGCAGTGGATGAGAAGAGAGTTTGAAGACAGGCTATCAACATCCATTGGTGGAATGGCTTTGTCAGGGAGGCTTAACTGTTTCAAAGGTCCTGTTGGGTCATAAGGGAAGATTTTTTTCCCCCTTTGAGGAAAGATACAGTAACAGCTTACTAATAGGTGGGATTAAAGTGACTGACTGTAACATGTTGGTTTACTGTATAGAACAGTGCTGTCCAGCCAGCTGATAGAGCTGCTAGCCGCTTGAGCAGGGCTCCTTCCAATGGAAATGCACCGTTAACTGTCAAATACTGGATTTTGGAGACGTGGCGTGAAAAAGGATCCTTTGATCTTGCTAGGCTGAAAAAACAGGTTCACCAATTTCTTTCCCCTTATGTGGATAGTAGTACATTTTAAAATGATGTTTGTGGCTTACATTCTGTATCTACCATACTATACTATTGTAATATTTTGTTACTGAGTTCTGATTGCATTATGGTTTGAGAATAGTCCTTATGTGATTTAACATGATTTCAATTCTTTTGATTTTTAAAAGTAATTGTATCTTAAATTTTATGTGTATAGGTGTTTTGCCTACATGTATGTACTGTGTCCCGTGCGCGTACAGTACATACATATGGAGGCCAGAAGAGGTGTCTGATCCTCTGGACCTGGAGTTATAGATGGTTCTGAGCTGCTGTGTGGGTACTGGGAATTGAACCTGGGTCCTCTGGGAAGAGCAGCAAGTTCTTTTTAACCATTGAGCCTTCTTTCTAGCCTCCTGGGTTTTAATTTTCTTTTTGAGAAAAGGTCTCCAGGCTGGCCCAGAAGTTATTATGTAGCCCAGGTTTCTGTCTTAACACATGACAATCCTCTTGTTTCATACTCAGTGCTTTAAATGATCAAAACTTGCATGGTCTGGTATATGGTCTTGGTAATACAGTCCACATGGAAATAATGCCTCTTTTGTAGGCTTAAGTGTTTTCTAAATAGAATAAGTAAGGTTGAAGTCAAATTGATGGGTAGAATTTGAGCTTTATGGCGATTGGCTTTTCCTGTCCATTTATTCTGTAAGTTGCCGAGAGACTGTTATGTATTTGCACATGCTTAGTTCTGCCAGGGTTTCTCAGATGTCACGAAGCTTCAAAGTCTGTATATACAACCGGGCGGTGGTGGTGGCGCACGCCTTTAATCCCAGCACTTGGGAGGCAGAGGCAGGTGGATCTTTGTGAGTTCGAGGCCAGCCTGATCTACAAAGCAAGTTCCAGGACAGCCAGGACTGTTACACAGAGAAACTCTGTCTCGAAAAACAAACAAACAAACAGACAAACAAAAAACAAAAAACAAAAAACCGAAACAAAGTCTGTATATACAGCACCGACTATTGTGTCTTGAGGAATTGTCCCCCAGCCATTATGTAGCTGGTGACATTCTTTGTTCTGAAGCTGTCTTCATGTATATTGTGATTAGCATTTGTCCAGTGTAGCGCTTCTGTTCTCCTAACTTCTCACCTCTCTGTGGTGTAGTGCTTTTTAAAGATGTGGGGTTGGGGCCCTGGGACTATGCGCCTGGTACTCTTTTCAGATGGGTGCATTTTCCAACCCTTCTCTGTGAAGCTTCTAATTCCAATAGAGGATGATTAACATAGAGACCCACAACTGGCCAACGTGCAGAGAAAGAACGCCAAACGCCCAGCACTAAATGGAACGTACACACACACTGTGGCCCCTCCCCTCAAGGCTCAGGGATCATTGCGGAAGAGGGGGGCAGAAAGTGTCAGAGCCAGAGGCGATGGCTAGCCACAAGGAAAGAGCAGGGCAGCTGCACATAGGAGCGTACAGTGGTTGCAATAGCACGCACAAGATTGCACAAGCCCACACCAGACCAAATCCCAGCACGGAGGTGGGAGTTGGGCCCAAAATCCTACCCCTAACCATGGAGCCATGGGCAATTAATTGTTAGCTGCTTTATGAAGGAACATAGGTTGTTTTTTTGGTTTTTTTTTGTTTTTGTTTTGTTTTTTTTTCCTGAGAGTATAGCCCCTGGTAAGTTGACCATACTCTAGTGGAAGAGGGCACATCCAAGAATGTTTGGACAGCACAAATCGGTCTTGATGGGTAAAAAAAAAAAAATACAGGGTTGGGTAGATAGGGAAAGGGGTGGATCTGGAGCTGGGAAGAATTGGGGGAGGGGAGTGAATGTCAAAATACATTGTATGAAACTCAAAGAATTAATACTGTTTTTTTTTTAAGATTTAAAAGTTCTAAAAGTTTTTTAAGTTGGAGTTGGCTTAGATATGTAACAGACTGTTTGATGTCACTGAGGTTTGTTTGTTTCTTAAAAAAATACTCATTTTCAGCCGGGCGGTGGTGGCGCACGCCTTTAATCCCAGCACTCGGGAGGCAGAGGCAGGCGGACCTCTGTGAGTTCGAGGCCAGCCTGGACTACCAAGTGAGATCCAGGAAAGGCGCAAAGCTACACAGAGAAACCCTGTCTCCAAAAACCAACAAAAAAAAAAACCAAACTCATTTTCTTTTCTTATTCATTCTGTGTACATTCCATTGAAGGTTTTTGAGTTTTGGGGGTTTTTTGAAGACAGGGTGGGTCTTTTTATGTAGTTCTAGTTGGCCTGGAACTCACTATGTAGACCAGGCTGGCCTTGAATTTACAGAGATCCTCCTTCCTCTGCTTCCCAAGTGCTGGGATTAAAGTTATATCCCACTACATGGCTCTTTGTAGTTTTTCAAGTTCCCTGGTTCTCCTTGTAGGGTGTCTTTTTTTTCCCCCCTTTTCTTGGTGTAGCCCCTGCTATCTTGGAACTCACTCTGTAGACCAGGCTGGCCTCGAACTCAGAGATTGCCTGCCTCTGCCTTCCAGATGTTGGGATTAAAGGTTGCTGAGCATTGTTCTGACTCCCAGTCATGTTTTCCACTCACATCTCCTCCCTTACAAAGCATATGGCACTGTGAATGTCATCCCTTAGCTGTGACTTTCTTCACTTTTTTTTTTTTTTTTTTTGGTTTTTCAAGACAAGATTTCTCTGTGTAACAGTGTAACAGTCCTGGCTGCTGGCTGTCCTAGAACTCATTTGTAGTTCAGGCTAGCCTCAAGCTCAAGAGATCTACCTGCCTCTGCATCCCAAGTGCTAGGATTAAAGGTGTGTATCACCACTGTCCAGCCTCCTAGCCTCCTTTTCTTACTTTCCCTTTGCCTATTTCTGAAGCTTTTCAATTTGAGTAAGTGGTAGAAGTAGCCAGCTGGATTTTGGTTTGATTTATTCATTTTTCTGAACTGGTATGCACCACAGACTTGGGGAACCCTAAGCAATTGATATAATGAAGTCTCGTTTGCAGGTGAAGTGATGGATATATCTCAGTGGGGAGGGTTTGCCCAAATGAAGTTAGTATTCAAGAGCAGTGGCATTGGTAAAGGAGTCATTGACATACTTGAGAGATAAGGCCAAGGTGACCAGTGTGGGGAGAGTTAGTTAGGGACAGGCAGAATTGAGCTTGCCATCTTGGTGTCTACAGCATGGGAAACACAGAAGACTGTAAATTGGAGGTGTGTGTGCTTCTTGTACTTGGAAGTTGTGGTGGTTTGAACAAGAATGGCCTTCATAGGCTCATAGATTTGAATGCTTGATCACCAGGGAGTGGCACTATTTGAAAGGATTAGGAAGTGTGGTCTTGTTGGGTAGGTGTGGCCTTGGTGGAGGAAATGTGTCACTGGATGTGTGTGTGTGCATTCGTGTGCACGCTTTGAGGTTTTTAGAAACCTGAGGCTCAGTGACTGTCTCTCTTCCTGTCACTTGTGGATCTGGATGTAGAACTCTCAGCTTCTTCTCCAGCACCATTTCTGCCTGCTTGCCACCATGTTTCCTGCCATGTTGGTAATGGACTCTGAAACTGTGAGCAAGCCCCTATTAAATGTTTATTCATAGGAGTTGCTGTGATCACGGTCTCTTCACAGCAACAGAACGCTGACTAAGACAGAAGTCCTTCCAGGTTTCTGTCCTATTATATTTGTGTAGTTGGAATTTTCTTTGGCCTGCCAACCGGCTCCCAGATAAAGCCACAGAGACTTAGTAATTATGAAGCCTTAGCTTAGGCTTGTCCCACTAGCTCTTTTAACTTAATCTAACCTGTTTCTAATTAATCTACATTTTGCCTCAGAGCTTTTTAGCCTTTCTTTCATTCCGTATGTCCTACTTTTCTGCTTCCTCCATGTCTGTCTCTCTGGCCCTTGGCTTTTCCCTGGTGTCTCTTTTTCTTTTCCCCAAGCCTAAATTCCTCCTCCTACTTACTCTCCCTGCCCAGAAGTCCTACCTATATCTTCTTCCTCACTATTGGCTGTTCAACTTTTTATTAGTCAGGTGCCTTTAGGCAGGCAAGGTAAAAGAGCAACACATCTTTACATAGTTAAACAAATACTCCACATCATTTCCCCCTTTTTGTCTAAGTAAAAAGAAAGGTTTTAGCTTTAAATAGTAAGACTTTATATAATAAGGACAATTATCAAGTAAGAATTGCATTTATAATATCCAGTCCGTTTGCATTTGGCAAATTCAGAGAAAATACTCCATTATCTATCCTATCTTGGTGAGTCCAAAGTTGTGAACCTAATTTACTTTTTATCCTAACTTGTATTACCAACCCAAAATTATCTTTTTAGACCTCAAAAAACATTTTTTTTAACATAAACAATTTAAGCTTTTATGTTTCTCAATTGTATAAACTTTATATATTTTATATAAGTTTCTTTTCTGACTTTGGTAACAAGGAAAACTATAACTATCTCATCTTCAATACCATCAGAGACCTGAGAAGGCTATAATATTACCTGAGTAAACAGGAAGTGCAGAGCAAGCAACTTCTAAAACTATAGAAATGACAAAGACATTTGGCTGCCTAGAAGGTCCTCATCGTTTCATCCTCATTGTTGGGGTATCCATCTTCAGCCTACAGGCTTAGACTATCTGACAGACTTTTCTGTGAAGCAGGAATTTTGAAGGACTGTCCCACCTTGTCTTGGCAAAGTTTGGCAGTTGCCTTGTTTTGTGTCTTGCTTGTCCAGTTTGTACAGTATACTGTCAGCACTTGAGGCAAGGGCAGTTTCTTGGCCAAATGGCTAGTTCTGCCACATTGAAAGCAAACTCCATATGGATGTTCTTTGATACCCACCATCCCTTTATGGAGTAGTTGGTGCTGCCAGGAGCAGATGTGTCTCACTGTCATGAAAAGCCTTAGATTATTAAAACATCTTAAATGCCATATTCTTTAGGTCTCTGAAGCATTTGAAGATCACCTATCAATCTAAAATACATGTTTAACCTTGAAAACATACCTAGTACAACTGCAAGTTTGATTGTTGTAGATGACTAACTACTAACCTGCATTTCTTAATTAACCAAAACAGTTTGTATTAATAGCTTTCAAGGACTAAACTATATTCATTTTTAAATGAGCTGCATAGATACAGTACCTTAAATAAGAGTAGAAACATATAACTGATAACAAAAATAACCTTAAATTTGTATCAATATACAAAAATCCATACCAATATAAAATAATTGAGATGAATAGTTGTCTTTTTATCCTGTATTTCTATATCCCCACTAAATGATGACAAACATCCATAGCCCACCAAATGACCAAAAACTATCCACCCTCAACTCTTGGGAATGTGGGTGTTGTGTTCTTCAGACTGCTTTCTGTTGTCTGGGGTTGACAGCATCCCCAGGCGACCCTGAGAAAATTAAGATAATGGTCAAGTCCTGGAAAACTTGTAATATTTGTTGTCCAGTCTCAGAACTGTTCCCATGCAGAGGGATCAGTATGTACATGTCTTATAGATTTTCTTGGTTTATTTCTTTATGTCTGTAGTCAAGATTTTCAGAAGTTTGCCAATCAAACCTGATCTGTATTAACCTTGAAGGAATCCACCATTTGCCTTTGCTGTGGAAACAAAAGCATAACCTCTCCCCCAACATTTATGTTTTCTGAATTCCACTTTAAAGTTAAGACATCCCTAAAGTATCTAGGCTGTTCCTTTTACAATCCCATGTCTCTCAGAAGCTACATTTGCTCATTAGCATTCAAAAAGTTCAAAGTCAACAACACCATACAGGATCCAGACTCCCTGTGTATTTCCCATCTTTATGTGGCTTTCCCCTTTATATTACTTTATTCTTTCTTCAAAGACTTTATCATTTTTAAACTTTATTTTTTCCTATGACTGTCTATACCCATTTTCTTTTTCTTAAGCGCCTACAAACATTTTTAAACACACTGTAACCTGTCCAGAGGTATTTTTCAGTCTGGACCTGCTTTACTGTGCACCTGTAGTGTTCTCTGCGTGAGCCAAACCTTAAACATGCCATGTGGCTTTGTACTGGCTCCACTCCGCTTGGGTCTGTGGGAGCTCAGCTTTATGACCCTTGGGCCTGGCAGAGAGCTGTGTTTAACTGGAAGCTGCATTTAACCGGGAGCTACATTTAACTGCTCCAGCTCTAGGAAGTTGGTGCCCACACTGTGGCAGGCATTTTTACTTAGCTTGTTTCTATTTAACGTGCTGGCTGCTCAGGTGCTCGCTGTGCAGCAGCAGAATTGCGCCTGGTAGCACTAGGCTACTAGGAAACCATGTAGTTTTTTCTATTTTTCTTTTCTTTCCAGCTTTCTCAGGCCCTATGTAGAAATACATGACCAATGTTGGGCACCAAATGTAGTTGGAATTTTCTTTGGGCTGCCAACCAGCTCCCAAATAAAGACATGGAGACTTGTTATTAATTATAATGCTTGGCCTTAGCTTAGGCTTGTCCCACTAGCTCTTTTAACTTAATTTGACCTGTTTCTATTCATCTATGATTTGCCTTGGGGCTTTTTACCTTTTTTCTTTTCTATATGCCCTACTTTTCTGCCTTTTCCCTGTCTATCTGGCTGACCCCTGACATCTCCCTGGAGTCTCTTTTTCTTCTCTCTTGAGCCTAAATTTCTCCTCCTACTTATTCTCCCTGTCTGGAAGTTCCACCTATACCTCCTCTGTTGCTTGAATTGGCCATTCAGCTTTTTATTAGACTAATCAGGTGCCTTAGGCAGGCAAGGTAAAACAACAACACATCTTTACATAAACAAATGCAACACATCTTTGCATAGTTAAACAAATATTCCGTTTAACATGTTTGGGTGGGTTCTGGCCACTTCCTGGAGATCTGCAGCTCACTAGTTGCAGTGGGAGAGTTTGTTAAGCAACGTGCATACTTTGGAGGAGACAGGTTTCCAGATGCTCATTTCAAGAGAGTCAAGCTCTGTACATGCCGAGGTGGATCTGAGACTCTGTGTAGAGGCCACCACTTGCCCTGTGTGACTGTTCTGTGGACTGAGGGCTTCCAGGCCCTGCTCCAACCCAGCTGCAGCTAGTGGCTCCATCCACCCCTCTCCCTACTGTTTGCACAGGCCAGAAGAGGGTGTTAGATCCCCTGAGTCACAGGTGGTTATGAGATGCCTATTGTGGGTGCGGGGAACCAAACTGTGGTCTTCTGCAAGAGCATCAAGTGTTCTTCACTGCAGAGCCATCCCTCCAGCCCTGGAACCTGCATTTTAACACAAGTCCACGTGAGTGTGCATATGTGATATGCACATTAAAATCTGGGAAATGCTTTCGGACCTCACCCAGAAGCTGCAGCACATGTGGAAATGAAGTATGTGTTTGTTCTGGTTGTCCCTCACTTCTGATTAATATTCTCTTCCCTGTGGTGGCCTTCCCGCTCCTGCTCTGCCCTTTCTTTGGTCACTCCCATTAACAATTGTCCCTTCTTTGGAAGCAGTGAAAAAAAGCCTTCTGCAAATATGCCCAGCAGCTCACTTGCAGAGGCGATAACTTACTCAAACCAACTTGATACTTATTTAGTTTCCCTGCGTCGTCCACTCCAAAGCATTTTTTAAAAAGTCATTTCTGAAACCTTTGGATAGGCCATTTGTTGGCCTATAAGACCTTCTCCCCAGAGAGGCTGGTAATTATACCTGAAATGAGAAAGCTCTGTTATTATTAAAAATAATATTTGGCCTTGGAAAACTAGATAAGTTGGGTGGAAGAGGCCTGAAAGCAGGGGACAAGCTATGTCCACAGTCCCCACTACTGTGCTTTGACAAAGGCGAAGAGACCCGGTGGGAAAGACAGGTCTGGGAAGCTGCTGGCAATTTGGGAAATGTGCTCTCCAACAGGGTAGCCGCTAGCTATGTGCAGCTTAAAGGGGCGTCTAAATTTAAGTAGCATCAAATGTTTAGTTTCCCCAGTCACTCTGGCTGCCTCACTACCATCACAGAAAGTTCTGCTGGGTTGTGTCTGGGAAGTCATTTGGTGGGCATGTTCCTGGTGTGGTGACAGAATTCCTGAAACGACTTAAGACCAGGAGGGATTTATTTCCGCTTGTCGTTTCTCAAGTTTAGTCCATAATCCTTGGTTCTGTGGCTTACTGGCCTGCAGTGAGGCAGCATGTCATGGAGGCTGCAGAAGCATGTGGCGGAAGCAAGGAGAGAAAGGGGAGGACACAGTTCCCAAGGACATACCCCCAGGTACCCACTTCCTCTAGCGAGGCCCCATTTTCTGAGGTTTCTAGAACCTTCCCCAAATAGTACCTGTTGCAGGATATTTGATCACACTGTGAATCCTGAGATTGCGTTATTTAAATTGACCGTAGGTCAAGAGATGGAGCAAGCAACCAGGGGAAGTCAGGAGGAGGAGGAGAGAAAAGGGACATGGGTTGGAGGAGTTTGGTTTTAAATGGTGGAAGAGAGAGCCCTCTTTCTGGGACATTGGCAGAGGAGGAAGATCAGCTGGCTGCTTTCTCTGCCTCTCTGAGCTAGCAGGTTTTCACCTCAGCATCTGACTCCTGAGTCTTTAAATAGAGACTTAATCAAAAACAAAATTTGCCTCCCTACGTGGAGGTGACTGAGGCAGCGGCAGAGGTGATGGCAGTGTGGTGATGGCAGTGAGGTGACGGCTTCTCAGCTGCAGCCTCAGCAGCAAGGCAGCAGTTGTGGATGGATGTCTAGTCAACAACTGAGGCAGCTGCAGGTCCAGGTCCTGCTGCTGTGCTGCAGATAAAACAAGCACCCTTATCTGGGGACCAAGCTTCCAATATTATATTCACACCTGGTTGTGATACAGGCACAGATTATTTTCTCAGTTGAGGCTTCCTCTTCTCCAATGACTTTAGTTTGTGTCAAGTTGACATAAAACTATGCTTATATAGCTCCTTGTGTTATATGAAGAAGGGTTTGCACAGAGAAAATGTGCGTATAGTTTCTTCCTGAAAGTCAGCGCACAAGTTCCTAGTAGTTTTCCTCTGTGTCAACAGGAGATAGGTCTTCATCTGTCCATGCACT
>CABHPQ010169803.1:23547-40691 GCA_902168405.1 Peromyscus aztecus
AGGTCTTCATCTGTCCATGCACTGGTCAACAGGAGAAAGGTCTTCATTTGTCCATGCACTGGTCAACAAGAGAAAGGTCTTCCTCTGTCCATGCACTGGTCAACAGGAGAAAGGTCTTCAGCTGTCCATGCTCTGGACAACAAGAGAAAGGTCTTCATCTGGCCATGCACTGGTCAGCGCTGTAGGCGCCAGTCTGTGTGCTGGTGAGTGTCCTGGCGCTGACTATTGTTTTTTGCATTGGTCTTTGAAAGTGTATTCCAACATGCTTCAACCTCAGTTGACCTCTTGTCCCGTAGCTACTGTGCCAACACAGGGACAATTGAGGAAGAGGTTAGGACAATCCAGTGCAGTTGAGCTCTGTGTCTGACACCACAGGTCTCAGGATTGTATCTGATTTGCCATCACTCTCTGGGAACGTCTAGGTTTCTGTTAGAGTCCAGTGTCCTCTTGTGATGACTAGTCTGGGTTGTTGACCACATCTGGAATGGACTAAAACCCAAGCTACTGGCCACTCCTGCGAGGGATTTTCTCCAACAGATTATCAGAGTACTTGAAGCAGCAAGAACCACCCTGAATCTGCTGCCTTCTGCTGCAGCCACTTAAAAGGACATGGAAGAAGGAAGCGTTTGCTGCCTGCCTGTTTTTCCCCTACTCTTCCTGGCAAGTTCGTCTGTCCTGTTGCTGTGGTTGGTATTAAATCCATCTTCTTCAGGATGCCAACAGAGACCGAAGACCAGCAGCTCTCCAGGAACATCTAGGACTCCAGCACCAGAGACTGCCTCATGAACAACTGCTAGATTCTTGGCTTCCTCCTTTCCACGGGAGACAGCCATTTTTGGATTACTTGGACCATATCCTTAAGCCAGTCTAATAAATTCCCTTCTTTTTTTTTTTTTTAAATATTTATTTATTTATTATGCATACAGTATTCTGCCTGCATCCCTGCAGGCCAGAAGAGGGCACCAGATTTCATTACAGATGGTTGTAAACCATCATGTGGCTGCTAGGAATCGAACTCAGGACCTCTGGACGAACAGCCAGTGCTCTTAACCTCTGAGCCAGCTCTCCAGCCCCATAAATTCCCTTTTAATATACATACTCATCCATCAGGACTGTTCCTGTTGAGGATGGCTAATATATCTCACACCATTTTTTAAAAATAAATAAACACTTTACACACACACACCTTTTTTTTTTTTTTTCTTAGTTTCTCAAGACAGGATTTCTCTGTGTACCCACCACAGCTGTCCTGGAACTCGCTTTATAGACCAGGCTGGGCTCGAACTCTGCCTCTGCCTCCCCAGAGCTGGGATTATAGGCATGCACCACTACCACCCGGCCTTCTTGCACCATTTTAAGGCAGCCCTGGAAATGAAACCTGGACACTTCCGCAAAGCTCATTCAGAGAGACAGAGAGACAGAGAGACAGAGACAGACAGACACATGCACACACACACACACACACACACACACACACACACACACAAATTGTTTACTTGTCCAGAAGCCCAGTTGAAACTGTGAGGGGTTAGCATGCTGATCCTGATTTCTCTACTGTTTCTTCAGATATACAGTCAGATGCAAATAACCACATTACTGAGCTGCAAAGGGCTCTGGACTGACTGTCTCTGTTCAGTGAAGACAGACAGGGCAGCAGATTCTGCCTAACCTGCCAACACAGGGTGTATGTGAAGCCCTTAAGGAACACTCTGAGTAACTCTGTAGCTACTATCAGTCTATAGATGTGCCAACAAGGGGAAGTCCACATAGCACTGTTAGCGAAGCTTGGGAGGAGCCCAAATGTCCACCAGTGAGTTACGCTCCGCAGCACCCACAGATGATGGGACACCGTGGCCCTCCACCTCAGGGTCTGCTCCAGCTGCTGTGCTATGTGTCCTCTCCAGGCCCTCTCCACCGCCTTCCTGTCCCTCATGCCCCTGGCCTACCTATCCATAGCCACATCTAAAGAAAGCTGTGTGAGCCAGGCACAGTGGCACACTTGGTTGGAAGGCTGAGGCTGGAGGATTGCCATGAGTTTGAGGCCATTCTGGATTCTAATATGAGACCGTAATCTCAACAAACAAACAAAAAACAAAACAAGAATGAACAAATAACCTGTGAGTATAAGTGCTGGCCCACGGGAGAGAACGTATTTGGAAAAGGGAGGTGTTGCCTGTCCGCCCCCCACCCCTTCTTTCTATCAGCTACACCAAGGATGCCGTGAAGTCAGTTCGGAGAGGGCTTAGTCACATAGCTGACTCCTGACACTTGCCACACATCTCCATTTGGACAGAAAGTTCATAACTCTGCAAAGTCATGCAGGCCTGGGAGCAGTTCATGCCCCAGACTCTGTGGGAGTCTTCCAGGTTTGAGCATCTGTCTCAAACCCTCACAGCACAGTGACAGCTATAAAGAAGGACTAGCTGGGCCCAGGGGTGGTGGAACATGCTTGGGATCCCAGCACTCAGGAGGCAGAGGCAGAAGGATCAAGAGTTTAAGGCTAGCCTGGCTACATAGTGAGACTATCACACTCACATTTTCATAACAGTGCACTTTTTTTCAAACAGTTATTTTCAATTGCTATTATCTTGCCCTTAAAATCCCCTTTTATTGTCTTTTTACCTTCCTGCATCACACCATACACAGTAACAAATTCCAGTGGTTTTAAAAACTGAACATGAGAAACAAGCCTTGAAACCATTAGAAAAAAATAGCAAACTATTTTTAAGATTTCAGGCAGAGAGGTGTTCTTAAAAGAGGTCACCACTCCCCACCCCTTGACCACAAAGGACAAGGGTGGTCTGATTGATTTCATTTTCAGAATGGCAAAATGTAGCACCTGAAAAATGAAAGGCAAATGGCCTCGTAGAAAAAAGGTGAACAGGAAGTTTGCAGAGGAGCAAATCTCAGTGGCTAAGGCACACAGGGAAAGATGCTCAGCCACATCAGTCATTGGGGAAATTTAAAACAAGCTGGGTGTGGTAATTCTAGCACTTGGGAGGCTGAAGCAGGAGGATCACTATGGGTTAGAGGCCACAGTGAGTTCAAGACAGCCTAGGCTACAAAATGAAACTGTCTCAAAAACCAGCCAACCAGCCAGCCAGCCAGCCATCCATCCATCCATACATACATACATACATCCAACCAACCAATTGCCACACCCACGACGGTGTCGCCCGCGTGACAAATGCCTTGGATGAGGTGGTCACATGGGAAAGGGGGGTTCGCGGCCCTCGGGTCTATGCCCCCCGGCGACCCCTTCCCAATCAGCCCGAATCATGGTGCCAGGCTACACGGAACCACGCAAAATCTGCTTGCAGAGGCTGGCTGGTACTCTGCCTTTTTCTCTTTGCAGCTGTGATTATTGCTGTTTTCTTGTGTATTGATTTCAGGAGGTTAGCTCTCAATGTTGCTGATGTGCCCCATAAAGAGAAGTGTCCTCAATACCCCCACCCATGATTCAAGCTTTTAGGCAAACAGTTAAAGAGGGTCCTAGAAGTTTGGGGGAATTTATGAATGATTTAGAGCAAAAAGAACTTATGACTCAGAGGGACAAAGATTCTAGCGAAGAGAGAATGAAAGTAAAAGTCCAGGAACTCATAAGCAATCCACACACGGGCAGCCAACAGCAGCTACAAGGAAGCAATTACAGAAATTCGCCATTCCTACAAGAATTATCCAGGGACAAATAGAGTTTCTCATCAAGGGTCGGTGGTGGCAACCCCCTAACTTTAATCCTAGATATAATAATTATTTGGAGCCATTGCCCTTTATGGGAGCTTGTGATAAACATGGGAACCGATGGGTGAATCATAATAGTATGAAAACACAATGACATAAGTTACAGTTCGTGGAAAGAATAGCTAGGTCCCAACCCCCATGGTGCCTTCTCACCTGCAGGCAAAGGTTAGATATTTTCACACAAATGAAACCATGGTTAGGACGATGGTGGGAAGGGTTTAATTTTGATACGGAACAGAGGTTCAATGATAATGTAGAAGAAAAACTTCAGCTAGGGTTGTAATGTTTTCTGTTTGGATGAGGAACCACAAAAGAAGAAATAGAGTATGTACTCATGAGATCTGTTAATCATTCTGAGAAAATTGTGTGACTATATTGTTAATTCTATGTCTAACACCCTGCTGGCCGATTGCCATGTTTCCTCAAATCACTGTGTAAAATTCACTGCTTGGTCTGAGTAAAATTGCAGCAGCTTCACAGCATACTCTGGTGTCTGTGTCTGTCTGTCACTCGCCGAATCCCACTTATCCTGAGTACCTTCACCCCGTTCTCCCTTGGTCTGGTGACCCGACTGAGACCCAGTCCACGGCAACCAATCAACCAACCAACCAGTCAACCAACCAACCAGTCAACCAGTCAACCAGTCAACCAGTCAACCAACCAACCAACCAACCAACCAACCAACCAACCAACCAACCAACCAACCGGTGGTCATTCAGCCATTCAGCCAGCCAGGCAGCCAGGTAGCCAAGCAAGCAAGCAACCAATCAACCACCAAAAATTAGCAAAACAACACTGAGATGTTATTTTTATTTGCCAGACAAAACGGAAGTGTAACAATACCAAGAACCAATAGCACAAAAGGGAAAAGGTGGACATGTACATGGCTGATGGTCATCCACCAGAGTTCTGTGAAATGGGAGGTGCTGATATCTTGTGACCAACAACTCTGTTCCCGTCTGTCCTCCCTAAAGCAACGCTTCAGCTTGTGTGGAGGAGGAGTGCTCCGTGTTGGAAAGAGCCTGAGTGTCCCTCGGGAGGGGAAGGCTGAACAAGATGTGGGTGAGTGTCAAAAGAATCCTCTCTGCAGCAGTTAAAAAGTACTGCTGAGCCGGGTGTCAGTGGCGCACGCCTTTAACCCCAGCACTCAGGAGGCAGAGGCAGGAGGATCTCTGAGTTCAAGGCCAACCTGGTCTACAGAGTGAGTTCCAGAACTGCCAGTGCTACACAGAGAAACCTTGTCTTAAAAAAAAAAAAAATGCCACTGAAAAAGAAAAGAATGCAGAATGACACATTTAATAAGATAATTAAAAACCCTCACAGGTGGTGACACTTTTTTTTTTTTTTTTTTTTTTGGTTTTTCGAGACAGGGTGTCTCTGTGTAGCTTTGTGCCTTTCCTGGAACTCGCTTTGGAGACCAGGCTGGCCTCGAACTCACAAAGATCCACCTGCCTCTGCCTCCTGAGTGCTGGGATTAAAGGTGTGCGCCACCACCACCCGGCGACATTTCTTGTTAGTTGGGTGGGACTGGAATTGTTCTTCTAACAGTTAATTGAGATGATAATGAAGTTTCTCAATCACTTTCTTCTTTTTCTCTTCTCCCCATCCTCCCTAAGGACATCTTTATCCTCTCTCATGTGCTCCTTTCTGCTTTTATGATCTATATACAGACATACACAGATACACTACACTACACTATACTACACACATGCACACAGACACAGAAACAGACACATACACAGACATACACAAATATACACACAGGCACACACACAGACACACAGAGAAGCACACTCACACAATACACACAGATATATACACAGACACACACAGAAATACACACACACACACAAACACACACACACACACACAGGTATACTTCCAGACAGAGATATACACAAAACCACACAGAAGCAAAGACACCCGTACACATATGAAAATTAAAGTCAGGGCTGGAGAGATGGCTCAGAGGTTAAGAGCACTGGCTGCTCTTCCAGAGGTCGTGAGTTCAATTCCCAACTACCACATGGTGACTCACAACCATCTAGAATGAGATCTGGTGCCCTCTTCTGGCATGCAGGCAAACATGCTGTATACATAATAAATAAATCTAAAAAAAAAGAGAAAAACTGAAAATTAAAGTCTAGGATCCGTGTGTGAAAGAAAACTTGCAGAATTTGTCTTTCTGTGTCTGGGATACTTTGCTTAAGAATGATTTCTAGGGGAGGGAGAGATGGCTCATCTGTTAAGAGTACTGGCTGCTCTTCTAGAGGACCTAAGTTCAATTCGCAGCATCCACATGGCAGCTCACAACCATCTGTAATGCGATCTGTTCCCCGTTTCTGGCATGCAGGCATACATGCAGACAGAACACTTATACATAAAACACATAAACAAATGAAAAACATTTTTTTAAAAGAATAATTTCCAGGTCCTTCCATTTTCCTGCAGATGTCATGATTTCACTTCTTCTTATGGCTAGATGAAATCCCATTGTGTGTTCCTTTATCTGCTTGCTGGCTGACAGGCATCTAGGCCGCTTCTGCTTCTGGGGCACCGTGAACAGTACAGCAGCATGGTAAACCACACAGTCTGGAAAGTAACCAATGATTAAAATATATTCTCCTTTATCCTCTAAGTCACAGTATACGTGGTCCATCAAGCAAATCTCACCGTTTCCAAATTCTGTGCTAAGTTTTAGGAATTTTCGGGTGAGCCTTGCCTGTTGTGTCTGCCTCTAGCCAGGTAGTCCTCCACATGCTCTATTTGGAATTTTTAAAATTCCTCAGAGAAAATGGGGATTAGCCAAAATATTTTTGAAAGACTCAATAGTATGACATTTTATTATTATATTTATTTAATTTTATTAATTGATTGATTAATTATCTATTTTTTGGAGATGGGGACTAGCTACATAATTCAGATTGACTTCAGATTCACAATTCTCAAGTTCTGGGTTCCCTGTGCCTGGCTCTGTGACATTTGGGAAAAACCAAAACATAATAGCAAAAAGCCTTCTAAGGTGATATTTACCATTAAAAACTTTTAAAAAGTGATTTATTTATTCTTATTTATGTTGTATATGTGTGTGCAGGTTCCCAATGAAGCCAGTGGGTGTTGGACCCCCTGGAACTGTAGTTACAGAGGTTGTGAGCCGACATGTGGGTGCTGGGAACTGAACCCAGGTCCTCCTGTCTCTCCAGTCCTTCTCTCTCTCTCTCTTTCTCTGATCTAAGCCTGCTTTCCCTAATGCCTTGGGCTTCCTTACTCTTTCTCTGAAGCTGCTTCTTCCATCCCTGCCAAGCGCTGCACCAGCTTGACTCAAATAGCCTGGCCGGTTCTCTTCATTTTCTTCTCCATCTTCCTCCTTTGGACTACGAACACCAAGAGAGAACCTGAATTCCCCAAGTAACACACTGACTCTGTGAGACTCCCCAGAATTTCTGCTGAATGCACCATGTGTCAGCGGGAAGCAGGGGCCCTGCCACCACAGCTACTGTGTGTCAGGAGTTTGCAAACATTGCCTTTCCCAACCACCCAGCAGCTTCTGCTCCTCTCTCGGCACAGACCAGGAGGTGGTAGCTTAGGCTTTGGGAAGGTGCAGACCCTGGGTCAAGTTCCCAGAACTGGAGGGTCTGGCAAGGCTGGGTTTGAACGCACTAGGGCTCTCCTCCAGGCAAGCACCCCTTCTGGCCTGGGGGTTGGCCCTGGCCCTGGAGCCCACCCGGGAGCCAGCCAACTGGCCCTGGCTGCCGTGGGTGGTGGAGGAAGGGCTCCCTGGTCCCACTGCCTTTCTGTGGCTTGAACAGGAAAGAGACAAAGGTTCCATTTTAGGGCTGAGGAAAAGCATTTGAGGTATTTCCATGGGAAGTGGCAGCCAACAAAAGCCGTGCTGGGTGGTGCTCTAGTTAATTGCAGGAAGGCAGGCAGGCCTCTAGGATATTACCTTTCTCGGCTGGAAAGTGTTTCTTTGGAAAACGTTTTGGTTCAGCCTAGGCCTCCTAAGTTTTAGCAGATCTGCTAGTTCATAACTATGAAGAGAGTCACCAAGTTGGTCCTCAGGGACTGGGAGGGAGGGAGGTGGAGGCAGCATGGGGCTTGAACAAACCACCCAGATGACAACGCTCTGCTAAATGATGGCTGCAAAACACTGGATTAGATTTCTCAGCCCATGGAAAGTCCTAAAGGGGGCTGCTCCCCCGAGTCCTGACTCCCCCAGATGGAAACAGACTCTGCGGTGACCCAGAAGGAAACGTCTCCTGCCCCTGCCATGGGGAGAGGGCAGGAAATGAAGCCAGCGCTCTTCTTAAACTTTTTTTTTTCCTTTTTAATAAAAAAAAAAAAAAAAGAAAGAAAGAAAGAAAAAGCATTTACGAAGTTATGAATACCAGGGTGTTAGGCTCGACGCGTTGCTTTCCCAGGTGATTTACTGAATGTTTGCTGTTTGAAGCGCGGGTGGGTGAGGTGACTGAGGCCACCACCTGAGAAGGGCCTTCACCTGGCTTCCATCTCAGGTCACCCTGCCTAGGAGATCAGTTTGTTGTGACCACAAGCCCTAACCATGTCTTCTATGCCTGCATGATGCGTGTGTGTGTGTGTGTGTGTGTGTGTGTGTGTGTTCACGTGCATGTGAAGACCCAAGGTCACAGCAGGCATCTTCCTCCATTACTCTTCACCTACTTTGGGGCAAGGTCTCTCACTGAACGGGGTGCGGGGGGGGGGGGGGGGGGGGGGGGGGGTGGTCTACAAGCCCCAGAGATCTGCCTGTCTCTACCTTCCCAGCTCTGAGCTCACATGTGTCCACGGTGTGCTCAGCTCTTTCACACGGGTTCTGGAGACTGACCCAGGTCCTCGTGCTTCCCCAGCAGGCCCTCCTCTGTGCCTTCAGCTTTTCATGCTGGGGATGGGACTCAAGCCTCCTATGTGCTAGGCAAGTGCTCTGCCATTCAGCCACACCACTAGTTCTGGGGCAAGGCTTCTTGAAGGAGGTGAGAACAAGCATCTAGACCACCGATCCCTGCATGGGGTTCTTCCACAGATCTGCTCCCTAAACGGAACACTGCCGTTGCTGAGGGGGATTTCCATCGGGCTGTTAGACATATGGACACACATATGTATGAGTAAAAACCCAGTGTCCTCCCCTTCTCCCAGGACCGCCTACCCCCAATGTGAACACTGTCTCGGTTGAGGTCCTTGGGATCTGTCCTTAGAATCCTCAGATCCCCACTCTGCCTGGGCCGCCCCAGTTTCCGATCCTGCCTCTGTGCCCCGAAGCTGGCTCCCTCACGGCCGCCCTGTGTGGCTGGGAAGAGCCACCGGGACATTAGTCCCTCTTCCTGGATCCCTTTCTCCCGGGCCAGCAGCTAGCCATGGCCCTCTGCTGGGGTCCCCGCTCCTGTTAGTGACCATTTACTGTTCAGGGCTAGAGATGGTCGGGACTCTGGGTGGTTCATTTTCCAGGCTGGTTTCCTTCACTTCAACCCTATAAAGTATGGGCAGCTGGCTTCCAGGGAGGCAGCTGATGACCTCCAGGTACATCCGACCATGCCCATAAGCTGCAAAAATACTGGGTTCTGGAGGGAAAAAATTCTGTCTGATTGAAGCAGAGAAAAATACAGTTCTGAGCAAGCCATGGCTCTTTGTATGAAGTTTTGTGGGATCTGTTTTTGGGGCTCTATGAGCTTCCTGAAAAAAATAGAGAAGGCTCCTACTAGTAGCCTGGAGCAGTGGCCACACGTCCTTGCCTCTCTGAGGGTGCAGAGACCTACTGTGTGCCCATCCACAGTCGCAGGGCTGCCCAGTGGTCCCCCCAGGAGCCTCCTCAGGGCTGCCACGCCTATGGCCAGCAGGGGTCGCTGCTGCCCAGCACAAGGCACCCAGGCTGGGGACCATGGTGCCCAGAAGGCAGACCTCTCCAAATACCTTGGGAAGTTTTCCTTTCCAACAGATTAGAAACCTGCCCACTCTGCACTTCTGAATAAGTGAATGAGTGAACCCCTTTCTTCGTCTCCCTAAAAAGACCCCATGGAGGTCTGCAGGGCTGCAACCTCACAGAGTGAGCAGCAGTGAAGGCTCCCAGCCAGGAGCCTGGCCAAGCTGTCTGGGCATCAGCTACTTTCAGTCCCTCTCCTGTAGGCCACGCTGGTGGTAGCATTCCCAGCCACGCAGTGCAAGAGAAACTTGGTGGGGAGCGGTGTGTGTGTGTGCGCGTGCGTGCGTGCATGCGTGTGTGTGTGTGTGTTGGGGTGTTTACCCACCACCCCCACAGCTTCCCAGAGTTTTCTTGAGTGTGAGCAGCAGGAAATATTAGATAGAAGGATTTATTGCGGAGAATATCACGGAGATAAACAGATAGAAAATAAAGGATAGCCTCGAGAGGGCCTGGAACCTTTTCCAACGGCCCCGACTGCCTCTGCCCCAGGGTTTTTATAGAGACGCCCAGGGGTGGTGCAAATGACCTCCTCCCCCAGCACAGCCAAGTGCAGACCATCTCAGACACCTGCACTCAGGCCCGTGGTCCTAATCATCCTCTATGTGAATCTGCTGGGTAAAGCCACGAACCCGAGAACGGCCCCCCACGGTGTGTGTGTCGAGAGTCACTAAACAAGTTGTCCAACACACCGTGGGGAAGGAAGAGCTGAGATTTGGATCCAGGACACTGTGTATCCTTGGATTGGCACTCAGCATGGAGTTCAAAGTGAAGAGCCACACCAGGCCCCAGATTCTGTAAAATCAGCCCTGGGCACTGGGTGAGCTGCCCGAGCTGAGTGTGTGTTCAGGGTGTGTGTCAAGCATGTCAGGCCAGCATGGTGTTCCCGATTTCAGGACAGCTGACAGATTCCTCAGTAAGTCCCTTCAATCAGGATTAGTGATGCTTTTATCAAGATGGATGGTCAATGTGCCAGCTCTTCTTCTGTGCCCACGTGGTCTGGGCAGGGCCACTATTGCTTTCACAGGTGGCAATTAAAGAAAAATGCCCTGTCTGGATGGGCACAGCTCTGCAAAGGATCCTCGCTCCCACTGACCTCCTTAGTGTGACCCGTTTATGTGGTGTATAAACTGTACAACGGTTCAGGGTGTTCCTGCCAACAGTCTCCTGTTTCTATAAAGGATCCATAAGCTTTGGGGGAGGATTGATCAGAAAGGAGGTGAGCTGGAGACACCCGGACCTGGCTGATACTTTCCCCAGCCAGTCTACTCTGAAAGGAGCGCTCAGCACCCCTGGAGAGCACGCAGACATGCTACTCAGAAGGACAAGGACAGGGGAAGGCCCAGGGTGAAGGAACATATTCGCCCTTGCACAAGTGTGTTAAACCCTTGAGGCAGATGGACAGTGATGGCAGTGCAGACCACAGGGGACAGGGAAGTGGGGCTGAGGGAGAGGCCTGGCTTCTTGTACTTCAGGCCCAGGCCAGAATGAGCCAGGTCCGAGCGCAAAAGTAGCTGCAGAGGCCAGGTGTGGAGGTGACTCCTTCCCCTCACAGGCTTTCCTGGAGGTTTATTCCCATGCTACATCAATGTTCTTTCTGGAAACTTCCATCAGAAATTCTGAGCTGGGGGCTGGAGAGATGGCTCAGCGGTTAAGAGCACTCACTGGCTGTTCTTCCAGAGGACCTGGGTTCCATCCCTAGCACCCATGTGGCAGCTCACAACTGCCTGTAACTCCTGTTCCAGGGGACCGGACACTTTCACACATGCAGGCAAAACATGAATGTACATGAAATAAAAATAAATAAATTATATCTATTAGAAAAAGAAGTTCTGAACTGTCCCCTGTCCATTGTCCCAGCTCCTGTTTGGAGTCATGGAACCCGAAGGGAAAGTCACAGCTGACGGGAGCCATAAGCCTAACTGACCCTTGACACACATGCTGCCATATTTGGGTTTCTCTCCCCTTTTTCTAGATCTAGGCCTGGCTTAAGTCTCCATAGCACCAGAACCTCTTCTTATAAATACCAGAACTTCTTTTCAGAAATCAGGTGACCGCGCTGCAGTTAGGCAGTTAGGCAAGAATAGATAATCCCCATAGCAACATTCCCCGTTGGCTGAACAACCCATGATTAAAGTCCTCTCCCTGTTTGCACCCCCCCCCCCTTTGCCCTTGCCTATATATGCCTTAAGAGGAAAATAAAATTTTGGAGCTTGATCAGACATCTCTCTTGCTCTCATTCTTTGTATCTCTTGTCCCTCTCATTCACCGGCCCTCCCTTGAAGACCCCGCTGGCCGGGGCACACAGCTCCATACAGCGCTGAGAGGACTCTAGGACCGAAGGCTGTGACAGTGAGGCTTGGAAGGAGCAAGCCCCCGAGTGGGTGTGTGTGGCCTGGGAGGGTGCTGGTCTTGCACAGGGTCTTTACATCTCTGCTGTGTGCTCAAGTTGACCCTGACCCGGGCCTGGGCCAAGCTTTCCATCCTTCTTAGTGCCCCCCACCTGCAGGAGGGCATAGCAGCCCTCAGCCAGGGACTTTAGGTGTAGGTTACTGGCTCTCTTTGACTTGGTGGGTGGGTCATCTCAAAGACCAAATTCTGCTCTACCCACGTACCAGAGCATGGCCCTCAGCTTGACCGAGGGCTGGAGTCTTTTCCTCTGAAGTCTGGCTTTTTTCAGAAGGTGCTGGAAAGGCTGGGAAGGGCCGATCAGGCAGGGAGGGCAGTGTACAGACAGTGTTCCAGGGGTGTCACCCCGTACTGGGCTGTCCACAGGGAGGGCAGTGTATAGACAATGTCCTGGGGGGTTCACCATACACTGGGCTGTCCACAGGGAGGGCAGTGTGCAGACAATGTTCTGGGGGGGTGGTCACCCCACACTGGACTATCTGCAGGGAGGGTAGTGTGCAGACAATATCCTGAGGGGGTGGTCACCCCACACTGGGCCATTCTGAGGGGACGTTAGTATACAAACAATGTCCTGGGGGGGGTCATCCTACACTGGGCTCTCTGCAGGGAGGGCAGTGTGCAGATAGTGTGTGGGGGGGGAGGGTCACCCTGTACTGGGCTCTCTGTAGGGAGGGCCATGTGCAAACAGTGTCCTGGGGGTCACCCCCACACTGGGCTCTTTGCAGGGGGTCAGTGTGCAGATAGTGTCCTGGGGGTCACCCCCCCACACTGGGCTCTCTGCAGGGGGTCAGTGTGCAGACAGTGACTTGAGGACAGCTCACCCTGCACTGGGGTATCCCACCAAGAACTTGAACTGAACTGAACCATGACCCCAAACTGGAAAACACGGCTCTAATTCACCAAACCCCAAACTGAACCCAAGTATTATTACTTTTTGACTGCACTCTGAATCCCACGAATGTTTTCTCTTAAATACCTACCAAACCAGTTTGAACTAGACACAAACATATGTGTTTTCTAAAACCACTGGACCTGAACTTCAAAATAATCTCCCATCCGAGGCAATGTGAGACTTGGTGGACTTGTCCTGGTCATAGCAGCTGGAAAGCCTCCCTTGTGGCCCATGTCCCTCTCATTCCCTTGGTACTTGAACTTCACCATGGCCAAGCTTTAAAAACGGAAATAGAATTTGCATACATTAGAGTGTACTTAAACGCACACTTGGATAAATGTTGACAAATACATGTATGTAAGAGCTCAGCTCCCTCTAGTCAAGACGTACCACATTTCTGTCAGTCAGGAACATTCTTTGCTCTTTCCCAGGCCGTCTTGCTGCCACACACAATCTTGTTCTGATTTCTGTCTCCTTTGCTTCTCATCTGAAGTGTCTTAACCCCCATCCCTGTCTTAGAAAAAGAGAGGACATGGAAATACCCATTTTAGGGAGGCCACAGAGTGGGGGGGGGGGTTGGCAGAGCTGGAGCTACCTGGGGGTCTGGCTGCTCAGTTCTGTTATTCTATGTCAGCCTTCGGCTGGATTAGAGAACTCTCCTGGGGTGGATGCTTCCAGCAGCTTCCTTAGGGAGTGGAGCCCATATCTGCCTCTAGGCACCATGGGACCTGCTTGCCTCGGAGCGGGCTGTCTCCACACCCCACCCCCATTTTCTTGTAGATCCTTGTCAACAGAGAGGAGTGTTCCTGCATACGCTGTCTGGGCTGCACCACTCAGCACACAGGGACTTGTAGGGCTCCGGCACATCCCTGTGACAGTGTCCTGCCCTGGGCCAGGTCCCCTGTCTCCAGTCAGTCTGTGTGTGGTGTCTGTTGGAGGCTGTGTCTGCTTGTTGTGTACAGACAAACTATGTGACCCCCTGAGAGCAAGGCCTGTCTCTCTGAGCCACTGAGCAGCGGAACATTGAGCAGGCTCCCAGGCCTGGCTTCCTGGGGAGACATTTTCCAGGTCTACAACAATGTTGAGTTTGATTTGATTTCGCCCTTTGCAGGCGATTGTGTGGTTTGGGGTGTTTTGCTACTAGTTATAATCCCATAAAGCACAGCTGCTGAGATTTTTCCAAGAGGGCCGCTTTCAACCGCCCTCGTTGAAAAGGTTCTAATTTATTTCAGTCGCCTGTGGGAACCCAGCCTGAGCTCAAGACAAAGGCGTCCTGTGTGGATGTAATTGCCCTGCTAGTGTCTCCCCGGGGAGGTTCTGCCATCCAGGGCCACCTTGCTGTCTTCCACGACTCTCAGAGGGACACAGCAGTCCCCAAGCCTAGTAGGGCTCAGGAGCCAGGACCGGCTTCTTGGCTGGCCCATTTCCTGTGTTCGCAGACCTCATTCCTCAGCCAGTCATGTTAGTGTGAATTAATCTGATTGCTCCTCTTCTGGTTTTATATGGAGCCAAGTCCTGCCCACTGAGGGGTGACAGTTTGGGTGAAAAGATTGATGAAGAGGGAATTTCAGTTAACTAGAGCTCAAGCAGGGGTGGACCTGTTGGAACTTCAGAGTAGAGTGGTCTGGTTCCCCATCTGAACACAGGCACTGGCGATTCGAGCAGTCTAGATGGCACGCTGGTTTTGGGGATCTCTGTGCCTCCCAAGCACTGGGACACAGACAGGCTGCTACATGCATGCTGGGGATCTGAACTCCTGCCGGTGAAGCAAGTGCTTTAAGCTGCTGAGATTGGTCAGCTGCCCCCACCCCAACCCCGCCCCCACTGGACTCCAAACTCCACAGCCACAGCCCAGCGCCAGAGGGTGTGTGAGGAGTTTTCACCGTTTGTTAGATCACAGATGTGTCTTCATTTGAGTTTAGCTGGAGCTGATTGTAACTGCTTCCCAGTGGGAAACTCCAGGGAGTCCCATGGAGGTGGCCGTGTTCAAGGCTCTGCATCCTATGACACTTGCGAGGTGATTTCTACAGAGCCACGGGGATTCATTTCTCTCTGAGGAAGAGGAAGTTGCCTGGCAGGGAGCATTAGTCTAGTCGGCGCCTCTCAGCCACAGGCTCACCTTCCCTCAGAGGCACCTAGCAAGGCCACAGAGTCAGGAGAGCCCCAAGCTGTGCAAGGCAGATGTCCCCCTGTCACCTCTGATTCTTGGAGGTTAGGGACAGAGCACTGGCATCCTGGGCACCCAAGGGGCCAGAAGAGCCACTCTGATAATTGGACCTCTAGGGGTCACGGCTTTTGTCATGTCCATCTGAGTCCTTATTTTTATGTAAAAAAAAAAAATCTTTAGGCTGGCTGGCCAGCGTGCGTGCGCTTGCTTGTGTACATGTACATGTCAGTGCACATTGGCATGTGCACATGTTAAGGCAGAGGTCAACCCCAGGGCTTGTTTCTCAGGAGCTGTCCTCCACGAGACGCAGGAATCTTCTTCCCTCAGGGTGACAGCGTGTGCCTTCTTGCTCTCAATAAGATGCCTCTCTCTAGCCCTTACTGGGGTCTGTGGCATTTTAGCCGAGGTGAGTGTACCCAAGGAGAATGGTGACATTCAGACATGTTTCACAGAAGCAGCTGCTCCCTTTCTTCTGGGACCTGAGTTGGAGGAGAATCTCCCAGGACCACGAGATGTCTCTGAGATGTCCTGGTTGAGGGGTGTTGGAGACAGTAAGAGCAAGGCACCCCCTTTCAGATGCATTTTTCTCCTGGGTGAACTCAGACACCTCAGTTACACAGCCTGCTAATTTCTTCAAGGTTAATAAGATTTAAGACAATTTGAGGAAACAATGGTTTCTTCTCTGCTCCCAGTTTACCCCTTCAAGCTTCATTTTGCCACAGCTAGTAGTTTGGGTTCTAGCCTTCTAGACTTTTCCATGTTTTCGTAAACATGCGTGAGTGTTTTCATTTTTACATGGCTGGAATTGTGAATTCCATTCTTGCTGCCCCGATTTGTTGTTTAATTCCTGGTCTCCGTAGCCTTCTCCAAATTCATGGGGACAGTGAACAGTCTTCCCCTCGTCACAAACAGCTCTTTAGAAAACACCCCTCTGTGAGCTCAGTGTGTTAGTCAGGGTTTCTGTTGCTGTGGAGAGACGCCATGGCCACGGCAACTCTTATAAAGAAAACATTTCATTGGGGTGGTGGCTTATAGCTTCAGAGGTTCGGTCCATTATCATCGTGGTGGGGAGCATGGTGGTGTGCAGGTAGATGTGGTGCTGGAGCTGAGTCGTAGGTCTTGCAGACAACAGGAAGTTGGCTGACACACTGGGCAGTATCCTGAGCATAGGAAACCTCAAAGCCCGCCCCCACAGTGACACACTTCCTCTAACAAGGCCATACCTACTCCAACAAAGCCACACCTCCTAATAGTGCCACTCCCTATAAGATTATAGGGGCCAATTACATTCAAACTACCACACTCAGACGTTTTTCTACCTGTTTTTTTTTCTTCTTTTTCTTTTTTCTTTTTTTTTGGTGTGTGGTATGCATGGGCATGTATGCATGTTTTTGCATGTGTGTGTGTACATGTGGAGGCCTCAATTGCTCTTCCACCTTATTCTTTGAGGCAGGGTCTCTCAGTCAAGCCCAGAGCTTGCAGATATGGCTGGTCTTGCTAGGCACTGGGGATCCTCTGTCTCTGCCTTCAGAGGCATGAGTCCTTATGCTCATCCAGCATTTGCATGGGTTCTGCAGACCTGGACTTTGTGGCAAGCACTTTCATCACTGGGCCCCCTCCCAGCCCTCCACCTTGTTTTGGCATGAGGAGGTCAAGTCTGGTGCACAGATGGAGCACTGCTTGAGGCTGCTGGTTCATGTGGCTCTTTAGGATCGGCTGGGTCCCAGGCTGATGCACTTTCCATGTTCCTCAGTGTGCGGGGTGGGGGGAGGGGCCTTCACTCTGGGGATCAAGTCAGGCTGTACAGTCTGAGGTAGGCCTGAGAGTCTGTATTTCTAATAAGCTCTGAGGGAGCTCAGGGTGCTGGTTTATACCATGCTTTGAGGAATGAGGCTCCAGTTTAGTCAAAAGCCAGTCAAAAGCCAGGCTGACTGGCTTTCTTTCTTTCTTTCTTTCTTTCTTTCTTTCTTTCTTTCTTTCTTTCTTTCTTTCTTTCTTTCTTTCTT
>CABHPQ010169804.1:0-31315 GCA_902168405.1 Peromyscus aztecus
GTCGTAAAGTGGCCCAGAGCAGAGAATTATAAAGCATCTACAAGTATGCGCTGGCTTTAGGGACAAGGAAAGGCACGGCCCACTCAAGGGAGCAGTTATAGTGAAATGGTGGGGACAGAAGCCAGACTCTGGGTGGAGAAGTGCATGAAAGGAAAGTTGATTCTGTTTCTTGTTTACTTTTTAAAAAAACAAACAAACAAACATATAGACTTGAGTATCTCTGAATACTGATAAACCGATCAAAGAGGACCAGGAAGGAAGTTTAACTTCCAGAAGAGAGGGGGAAAAATGACTTAATGAAGTAAAAGTCTGGTGTGAGGGAGTCTGAGTTTTAGCATCTCTCCCTATTTCTTAAAAAGGAACACACACAGGGTGAGAATAAGCTGAACTCATGTCAGTCATGATGAACTAAAGATCTTAAACAGTGCTCATCTGGGGAGGTTGGAAACTTTGCTCCACAGAATTCTTTACTTGTGTTTTTCAGCTTAGTTACCAGGAAGACTTCAGTTCGCCCCTACAGGTGTTCCTTTTGTTTCTCTTGGGCCTGGATCACTGTTCCCCACACTTGAGAGGGCATCACTATATCTTTGCACATTTTCAATAAGCTTGTGCATAAGTACATTCTTTAAGGAATCTCTGAAAGGTAATTTTGACTTGAGATTTCCTCCATTTTGTATGTGAGAAAGTTTTGAAGGTGTAGAGAGAAATCAAAGGAGACCAGTTAATATTTGCTAAATATCCATTTATTGAGTTTCTATGTAGAGCTCAGCCCATACTGAGAAAGCCTGGGCCTTTGAAGCCATGGCACTACTAGAGTCCAGACTAGAAAAGATGAAGCTAGATGACAGATAACTTACTTATCAGACTGAGAATTAAAAGGTGTTTGTTTGTTTGTTTGAGACAGGGTTTCTCTACATAGCCCTGGCTGTTCTGGAACTCACAGAGATCAGCCTGCCTCTACTTCCAAGTGATGGGATTAAAGGTGTGTACCATCACACCCAGCTGAGAACTAAAATTTTTTAGTGCTTTTGTTTTCTGGTGGAAAAAAACCACTACTGTATTTGTCTGAATGTTCTCACAAATTTTTCTGTTTCTCTTCTCTTGCTGCATCATGGACAGTTCTGCATATAATAAACCTTAAATCTTTCTCTAAGTAAGTACAATACAAATAAATACACAGTGCATATGTCATGTAAGGATAAACCACATTACTTATTTAAATGTTTTACATTAAAATTTTCATTTTGTGTGTGCACATGTGGGCATGCGTGCCACAGTGTATGTAAGTCAGAGAAGAACTTGTAGGAGTCAGTTCTCTCCTTAACCAGGCTCCTGGAGATGAAGCACTTTTACCCACTGAGCCAAATATACATTACTTTTATGACAGAACATAGGATTATGATGTGCTATGGTTTTGAAGGAAGAACAAAGTTTTCATAAGATTCCTCAGGGGATAAAGTTCAATTCAAGTCCTTCAGTATGATCCAGGGTACTTTATAAAACAATGTGGTATAGGTATAAACTGAAATTTATCGCCATGAAAACAAAAGTATATCATCATATAGTCAAGCACCATAGTCAGACACTGGTATGCCTCTGCTGCATAGGGAACCCTGGGCTAGATGTTTGGAGAACTCATTTTGCTCAGCCACAAGCCAATAGTTACATAACTACGGATAGGTCCCCTGTTAAATGAAGACCCTGAGAGTTAGTGATTCCACAGTCTATTGCAATGCTATCCAGGAACTTCCTGCAATGGTAGAAATATCCTGTATCTTTGATGTAACTGTGGTAACCATATGTGCGTTTTGAGACTGTGAAATGTTCGTGTGAGTAAACAATGAAATTTTAAGTTTTATGTAATTTTGAACAACTGAATATCACAACCACATGTAGCCAGTAGATACTAAAGTGAAGGGAATGTAAAAGGCTATCTAATCTATAACGTACACAGTTCATACCCAAGTTTTAGGGGAGGTTGTTTTAAAGCAACACCAATATAGACTCAGGCAGTTTAAACCACATGGAAAGAGTAACTTGGAAGTTTCAGGAAGGTGTCTTTGTCTCCTGTTTCAGCTTTCTTTCTCATGGCAGTTCTTACAGATTCAAGTACTATGTGGATGAGCCACAAACATGGACCGGTGTTCATACTGTGCTCCAGTGTCAAAGCCTTACACTGGGGGACTGATACTCACAACCTTCCATCTTCATCGGGGCAGAATACAAACTCCTGCTCAAGGGTTCCCACTTTACCACAGACAATCACAGCAAAACAAGCAAATGGTTCATAGTTTCCTGAGTCAAAGCCAGTGAGGGAGTCATGGCACCCGGGGAGGTGTCTAGTCTTTTGCCCTTTTTTTAATTTTATCTTAATTTTTTTCTTACATTTTTTTTTGTCAGAATTAAATGTCTAGTGTCCAGCAGGCTGTTCAATAAAACTAAAAGAAGTCCCCCTAGGCAAGAAGACATGATAGAGCAGAGGCATGCAGGATACATATTTTTCCTCCTTATCTTTACAGAAAGCCTTGGGTACAATGTAAGACAACCTTACTTAAATACAACAAACATTTAAAAAAAAATCTTCAAAATTGATTTTAATTTAAAAACTCATTTTATAGTATTTTTGAATTTTATAACTTTTGTGATTATACTCCAGTGACACACACAATTTCTAGTATATGATAGGTGGTTAATATGTTTAAATAAATGAGCTGTGTAATTAAATCAATAAACATCGAGGGACTAGTTAATTTTGTTAATTAAAAGCAAGCACTCTGAACTGGGAAACACCCCCTTCAGCACGTCCTGGGAAGTACTCACCTGGAGAGTGTTTGCTGGATGCAGTCAAAGCTGCCCTGAGGGTTATCTTTCCCCACGTTTGACAGGTAGAAGTTAAAGTTGTGGACTTCACTGAGGGGATCATTTTTGGGAATTTTGACAAGCTAAAAGGTGGGAGAGAGAGAAACACTTCAGTGCTTATGAAGTTCTGCCTCACTGGTTGTCCAAGTCAATCATCCATCTTCATAGCATTTAAATGACCAAATAGTTCAAACAACCTGACATGCTTATAACTCATCACAATCTTTCTTCATTTCTACCCTTAAGTGTGGGCATCACGCCTGTTCAGATATGAGCGCTGCTGAACAGCTTCTAGATGATATAATGGTCTCTGAGGTATATTCCACAATCCAATCTTTTGCTGTCTTAATACACATTTCATATCTTTATTTCTTACTTTTTTGAATAGTACTTTTGAAGAATATTAACTAGCAACACAAAGCATAAGTGCAGTTTGGGGTGTGTCTTGATGTCCCATGGTTCCCTCATCCACTCTCATGTTTATGCAACAGGGTCAACAGCCCCCAGAAGACATACTGCAAGTCCTGCCCCAGCTGAGCTCTGAGCAACACTCGGAAATGGGCAGGCATGGTTTTCTTTCTAGTTGTTTTTGAGATAGGGTCTCATGTAGCAAGGCTGGTCTTCAACTCATAGAAGTTGAGGCAGGCCTTGTACTCCTATCTTCCTGCTTCTACCCTCCCAAGTGCTGGAATTAGAGACATCTGGCCAGGTGTTTTTTTTTTTTTCTGAGGCCTTGCTCAATTCTTGTTTCCCTACTAGGTGAGACTAGAATGCCTATCAGCAAAGATTCCTTTTGATGCTCTGGGTCTGAGTCAGATATACTTCCTGTGCTCAGTAAACTTGTGTCAAGGAATTAGAATCTTCTATCAATTGCTCCTCCTTTCTCAGCACCTGAAGCTTTTCTTCTCTTTGGTTTACAGGGCTGCCACCATGTTTAGTGATGGTTATAAAAAAGGATATGTAGGTATGTAAAACATACTGGATCTTAGTAACATAGCAGGCAAGTAGGAAGGGACATCATGTTCTGCAACAGCCATTCTGCTCAAAAATACATCCTCTCTTTGTGAATGATCACAAAGCAGAGTTAACTGGCTCTACACACGTGTCGCAATCACAGATGTGCTAGGGAGTGCATCCCTGTGTCATCCCTGTCTGAGCAGAGGACACCCCTGACTCAGGCCATATAGGGAAGTTCAAGCTAAGATGGTCTTGCAGCCACCAACTCCAACTCCCAGAAGAAAGGAAGGAAAGCTAAGAATGGACTAACGTCTGTTGTCTGGCAATGGTAATCATGTAATAATTAACTGCTCAAGGAATGAGAACTTGAAGAGACGCATGTTTTCCACAGAGGTTCAAAAGATTGTGTAGAGCTAGAAAGATTGTTGAATATCAGATAATCCACACAGCTTCTATTATCCATCAGTTTCAATGATCTTTGTCTCTTTATTTTGAATTAGTCCCAATTCCTGAAGAACCAAGTGTCCACTTATTATTTACTCTATAAATATCTGGGTTGGGGGGGGGAGGTTGCTATAGTTACTCTCTACTTCCCTTATATTTCTACCAGTTCTAAAATGCATTACCTTTGTGAACATGTCTTAATTTACTATGTTTATAGGTACTTATCAAGCTTACTTAGCAGGTGTACAAATGTCATCCCTAATTGGTATATATGAAACATCTCAATCCTTTATTTCTGAGGAATGCAAGAGTCAAAAGGATGCTATTACTGAACACAGGAGACCTAGTACCTTCGTGCTAGTGCATGCACATACTCACACAGTGTTCATTTGTTTCTTTTCCCTGAGAGGAGCAGGGTCCTGCTGATAAAGAAGTACCACAGCCTAATGCCTTCCTAAGGCCTGGGAGAGGAAGTGAAAAAGTTGGAAAGGTGCGAACTTCTGAATGAAATCCTCCTTGACCATGATTCTTAAGTTATATCCACTCTCAAGCCTAACCCTCCATTTCAGTTTGCAGAAACTGACTTTCCATAGTGGTTGAGGTCTCATTGTCAGGCTGTGGCCTAAAGTTTTCCTTTTGTGAATCTCAGACTTGGAAATACAATATCACTTTTCTGCTGAGAGTATAGAAGATTTATCCTACTTATTAGATTTTAGCCTACATTTAAAAAACTAGAATCATATTTATATTTTTCATTTTTTAAAGAGTAGACACAAATAAATTTTACAAATGTATATTACTCTTTCACCAAAAAGTTTTAGCTAACTCACATCTTTAGCTCAGATGTCTAATAAACAGAGCTTCACAGAATAGTTTTATGTCTTTTAAAAACCATTAACTTGTGTGTGTATGTGTGTGTGTGTGTGTGTGTGTGTGTGTGTGTGCATGCACACAAACAGGCCTGAGGTTGATAATGGTGGCTTCTTTGACTGCTCCCTACTTTATATATTGAGGAAGGGCCTCTCACTGGACTTGGAGCTGACTGTTTCAGCTAGTTTGCTTTGGGGCTTCCCTGTTTCTACCTTGCTCGTGCTGGGATTACATGTGCAGCCAAGTCCACCCAGCTTTTTATGTAAGTTTTGGGTATCCAAACTCCTGTCCTCATGCTTCTCTGGCAAGCACTTTACCCTCTGAGCCATTTCCCCAAATACCCTGCAGTCTTTTAGACGAAGTATATATTTTTCCTTTCTTATCTTCCAAATTTCTAAAGTAACACTGAGAGTCTTAAAGATGAGACAATTATCTTCTTAAACATTTACTTTAATTTAACATGCATGCATGTAATTAGGCTATTATCTCAACTTGGAGAATCCCATCACAAAAATATTTTGCTTGAAGTAATCACTGTGTACACTACTCACCATGTTCAGATCTGGCCTAAGGTAGATACAGGAGACTTTCATATTCTCATTCTTTAAAAGTCTCTTTGAGTGGTGGAAAAAGCTATGCTCATTTGAAAAATATGATCATGACCAGAATAGGAGAGAATCACAATGAAAAATATGTTTGTATAACTGGCTCAATGCCCTCACTGAAGGGTTTGAAATGTATTACACACAGGTTCAAATGGAACAAGGGGTGATTTGGCCACCCCTCTCAGAGGTCTGGGAAGATATTTCTGGCACCTAGTGGGAAGTCAGAGATACTGATGAAATACAGTGCACAGCCTCCGAATTGCCCAGACTGAAAAGCCAAAGATCATACGGAAACTTTGGGTTAGAAACAGGTTTAAGTTGATGCCTTTAAAAAGAAGTTGGAATTCATAGTCCATTGACTTCTATATAAGAGAAAACTATGTTTTTAAAGAAATAAAGTATCTATTTCAAACAAAAGGAGCCATTTTACTTTGAGTCCTTAGTTCAGTCTTATAACTTCCAATGAGAAAATTGAAGAGCAGAAAAGATAAGAACATATGAGCCATGGAATAGCTAACTATTCTTTGAATATGGCTTATGCACATTTATTTCCTTTTCTTTCTCTAATTGGAAGTCACAAAACTTAAGGTATTTAGCTAAAAGTTTCAAATAGATCATGAATCCTTAAAGACATTCCCCCTGACTAGAGGAGAAGCTTAAAATACTCAAAATTAAAATGGAGAAGTTCCTGTCTCACCAAGGGATGTTCTTGCAAGATTGCTTCTAAATCAGGCCTCAGAGCTGATTTCCCACGGTAGTTAGCCCAGACCTCAAGGCTGAGCCTAGGTCCATGCAGAACAGTACGTGTCCTCCCACACCCGGCTGCTTCCTGTGCACTACACATCTTAGGCTGGTGCTTAAAGAAAATAAGGTGCTATCTAGATAGATGATAGGACAAGATCCCTACGTCACAGCAGAACGGTGCATACTGTCAGTTCTACTGAAATTCTAGCTCTCTAAGGACTCTGAATTAAGGTCTCAGACCCACCCCAGATATGGCCTTCACTGGATTCTCCTAGTTTAGTCTTTTGTCCCCCACTTGCTCTAACTGACATATACAACCTGTCTTTTCCAGTGTGTCAGTTTTTTCTGCTGAGGGGCTAAGATGCTACACGGAGATGCCAGCTGCAGACCTAAGTGTTACTTTGTATAGCCATTTCATTCTTGAAGGCCTACTTAAATACCTAACAAATAAACTGCATCCAATTTCTATCTTGAGAATGAAATATTATTTAGAAAGTAAGATTGCTGGTTTCCGTTTCTTATTTAGGATGAAGGGTATAGAAATGTATCACCATATCCAGATAATTGGAAAAGTAGTTATTAATTTTCATTCCAAAAACGAGACTAAACATCAAAGGCTTAGGTCCACAATCCACAACCTTCCTTGCCAACAGCAGTCTGTCCTCGATAAAAAGCTATGAAGAAAAAGTTCCAGGAAACTTTCAGACATTTATAATTAACATAGGCACTGTATGTATACCATGGTGTGTAAGTCAAGGCTTCTAATTATTCAGATACAGGCTCAGGCATGTGGCAATGGAGTACTGTCGAAAGGTCATTTCAACATCAGTCACAGACCTGCTACTCAAGGATCTAGGGCAGAAGTGCATGCACACACTGCTGAAACTTTCACATGCATGCACACTGATATCTGCTTAACAGTGGTTGGTACCTGTGCTGCAGAGGTCCCCACTGTTAAGTAAAATACTTTCCACTCCATATTGAATCTAAGTATATGCTACATTAAAACAAAACCAGTAAGGCTTTTTCATTTAATTAAATGTTTTGTATTGTGGATATTACAAAAGACTTAAATGGCAGTGCTCTTCTTTGGCAGTAATTATATGAGCGTTAAATACCTAACCTTTTCTGCTACATTGACGGTAAATGCTCAATAAGACATTTATGAACCAGCAGTGCTACAGTTTGATATGGCAGCTCTTGGGGTTGAAGCTGAACCACAGGACCAGGGGAGTCCAGGTCATTTTTTCACATTTCTTCATTTTATAAATTAGAGACAAAGAGGCTCAGTGAGCTGTTTGAGGTTATATTCACACTTAAAATTGCCACCCTATACTCTCAGACCGCTTTCTCTGTTCCATGGCTGTCTGAAACACTCATTACCTTGTAATACTAAGATATTATGTTTATGGCATTTCTTTCCCTACTAGAATATAAGCTGTTCAAAGACAGACACCTTTGTGTGCTTGTGAATGTACTGCCAGCGTCTTAAATGGTGCAGAGCACAAAGTAGTCACTCGCTATGTATTTGCTGAATGAGTAAAAATGTTCATTAATGTCTCAGGCAGAACTAGAATTGATGTCTGCTTTCTTTCCCCCAGTATTTCCAAAATATGTTGAAAGTTTTATTTAAAAAGGGTATTCTATCCTCAAATAAGTTTGGGAAATGCCCAGTTAAACAAAACGACTGTAGATTTGAACTAAAGAGTCGCTTCCCAATTAGTGTGACCTAGAAGTCTACCTCTTCCATCCCTCCAGCATCTCAGAAAGCCATCATGTATCTTAGTATCACCTGACTGGTATACTTACCACTCAACTCTGCAGCATGTAGACTGTACACTAAGCTTAGATATAGGTGAAACTTGCTGTAAGCATGAAAGCATTATAATTCTCTATTGCTTTCAAATTCTTCACAGACTTTTAATGATTCTGATTTCCTAACAACCTAGAAAATGGTTTAGAGATGTCTATTTGCATGCACTATACAGGTCCCACAGTACTGGGGCAGAATAGATAACCCAGAATCAGGACAGAAAATAGAAACCTCAACCTGAAAGCCAGAACAATGAGGCTGCTGTTCTGACTCTAGGCCCAACATGATAGGTTTAGGGAAGTAAAGAAATGGCCTCAGAACAACCCAGATGTACAAACCAATGTGGGGGCAGAGAAGCAGGAAGTAGAGGTACCCACTGATGACAGCAGAAAAAAATTAAGTACAGAAACACAAGAAAAATCCAAGGGCAGAGGCTGGAGACATTCTAATACATGCAGAAATATCTGGTAGTTCATGACAGATACTTTGTTGATGATAGTAGTGTAAAATGTCAAATGCAACCAGCACAAAGAGAAATCCTGGAAATTCTCCAAAAAGTCATGTCATGTAGCAATTTACATAAATAATTCAGGATAATATAAATTCATTTGCTTCTTTGATTTCTTCCTTAGCAAGATGCATGCTAAGGAAGGAAAATAGGGGAGAGAATAGCTTTCTTTCCTAGTCTCCATAGACCTCACCTGGACCCAGCATAGCCTTTCTGAAGTAGTTTGGGGTTAAAAAGTATAACAGCCCCAAATTGAGCTATATCTTTGCTGCTGTTGCTATTTTGGTGGGGTAGAGACTGACTAGAAAAATTATTGCCTAGCTTAACACTCTCACCCCTTTAATGTGTTCTTTTCAATTCATCACCACTTTAGAGGAAACACTGATGGCAGTATTTACAACTGGTATTATTTGTAAAACTATAGTTTCACTCATCTATTCCACAAATATTCAGTGAATGCTATTATGCTGGGCACTGTTTGAATTTCTATGGTATACTATTGAATAAAACTGACTAAGATCTCTGCCACTGTGTGTATGTATAGACATCTAGCAGTGTGATAGTGGTGGCTAGGAGTAAGATAGAGAGCAACAGCAGGCAGCAGGACTCCTGGACTAATACATGTGAGGGAGAGGAGGAACTAAATGATGACACGGTGTTCTGTCTGAAAGAACGGAATTGCTTGAATGTGTGCATACATAGGAACGTCCTACCACCTCCTTCTTTTCTCTCCTTCCAGCCATCTTTCGTCTTGAAAGTGATGATCAATACCTTAATGTAACTGAACCCACTAACAAGCTGGGCACATATCTTAAATACAATTGACCATAGTTGGTTTCACCAGCTAAAAAGGGCTTCAATGTGAGTTCCACTATGACTCACTTTGCAGCTTCATGGCTAAAATTACTTAGAAGACACCAGGTGGCTAAGAGTAAGTTGGTTAGTAGATGGGTGTTTCCAGGAAAAACTGGGGGTGGGGTAGGGTGGGCAGTTATTGTCAGGGGAAAGATGCAAATAATAGATATTAGAGATACACCTCAGAAAAGCTATATGCCCTAAGGAGCATGAGAGAATAAAAATTTATATTTAAAAATGAATGGAGAATTGAACTGAATGCTAAAGGAAAGTAAGAGAGCCATGGGGGAAAAAAATCTAAGTAGTTTGTTCAAAACGCAGTCATGGCTAGACTAAAGTCTTTGAGAGCAAAAACTCAAACCTCCCAGTGAGTTCAGCAACTCTTAACATTCTTATTTTAGAAATCATTTAAAAAATCTAAATACATCACACAGAATTGATGCTGACATAGAAAAGAACTAAATTATCTTCACATCCCTGAATAATCTCCTACTACAGTACCCGGTTTAGATACCAAGGCCACTGTTATCCTGGCGACACAGCCTCCACCCCTCTCCTCCTCAAACACCCTTGATGTCCCAACTCAAAACATTCACACATGCTGCTTCTCCTCCCCGATTATTTCTTAAATGTGTGTTCTCATCTATCTCCCTTGCTTTGGTTCAAATCCTCTTGTGCCTTTGGCAATGTCTTTCAGCTTCCATTTTGATCCCTTCCCAATCCCATCCTTAAATCATTCAGCTCTTATCCCCTAAATAACTCAATTTTTAAAGTAAAACTACTCTCACATGTCAATCTGAACACATCAGTCCATATACTATTGATTTTTTTTTTCATTCAGCTCCCTCCTATCCAAGAGTGGCAGATCAGAGCTGCTTTATAGACACACACAGTTCTCTTCTACTAAACCAGCTCAACTGGACCTCACTCTCCATGGTGTACTTTGTCCCAGAGGCAGTACCATGTCACCAGAAAGCACTGGGCTATGTTCCTACTTCTTGTTTACCTTGTGGTAACATTTTTTTTACTTATGACTCAGTGCAGGTCCTTTTCTCCTTGAGGGAGCCTTGACTTCCGTGGTGAGGTGGGCTTAGTTTCTCCTTTTCTAGATCCCCACAGTCTCCTCACCCTTTACTGCTGTCTTTACTAACTTGAACACTGAGTACTGACTTAAGTCTTTCTCTCTCAGTCTGGTGACTGAGTTGTTTAGAATCAAGGGCCACGGTCTTATTAACTTTTGTTTATGTTTGGGACACTGTAGATGCCTCATAAATACTGGCAGGATTTATCTGAAAAATGAAAATTAAAAAAAAAACATGCCAGTTATTAAAAAAAAATCACAAATGAATTTGAAATAGCTCACTTAAGGGTCTTTGGAAAACCAGGATGCCCCAGAGAGGACACAGCTGCCTGCTGTGAGGCACGAATGTCAGGATGAGGAAGTCTCTAACCTCTTGTGCTAAGTTTAGCCCAAAATCTGGTTGAAGTGGCTGCTTGGGTTTGTGGTACTTAGATTTATATTGCACCCTTGTCTTTTTATTTAAAAAAAAAAAAGTGTAGTTCATCTTTACATAAATGTAGAAACTCTTGTCCTCACCAAATTCCATTTGAAAACACTCCCCAACCTCTTAAAAAAAAAAAAAAACCACTGCATCTTAAAGAACTCAGGGAGAGACTAAAAACTTCTCAAATGAGGCATTCTCCTGGTCAATTATAAAGCAGAAATTTGTCTTTTGAAAAGATGGTTTGTTTCTCTGAAACAAAGCTCAAATCTGAGTTCTACAAGGAAAAAAATGTTACATGTGATCGACAAGTTCCAAATCCCTGCAGGTCTCCTCTCTTCCTGCTCCCCTGCAGTTCTGAAGAAAGCACACCATGCCAAGAGGAACTGTAGGCAAATGCTGGCAGACCTAGGGTTTGTGCCTGGCAGTCACCAGCAGTAGTGTAAATCTAGTGGAGAGACCAAGACCTGACAGGTGGGAGCTGCCCTCAAGATCAACAGAAAGGTTGGCCTAGGCCCTAGATTTTGCAAAATGCATGGTTTTAGTCCAATTCAATCAACATCATCATGAAAACTTGTATGCTCACTAACATAAACAACTCGGGTTTGAAGAAGGATATTTTCAAATTGAAACAGAGGGGTGGCAAGCTCTTAATTCTGTGTTCTACTTTCAATCTCAAGACTTTTTTCTTGGACTTTTTTCTTTTTAAAGATATTTAGTTGTTGTTGTTTTTTTTTTTTTTTTTAAATCAATCTTCAGCGAGCTGTGTGCATGAGGTGGCACATGTCTTTGGCTCCAGCACGCATGCTCCCTGGTTGTGTAATGGAGTTAGTTGGTTGTCCCTACTCTCCTGCCATTATTCTCGCCTTCCTTCCGACTTGACTCCTAGAAGCAGGTCGACCAGCTGGCCTTTTAAATTAAAATAAATGTAAAAGAATGAGGTCAGTTAGTTGTTTAATTATTATTACTATTTTAACAAATATTTTAAAGGAGGTTGACTACTTGGGCTTCCTTTTTTGTTTTTCACACTTCTTGTATCAAAACACAGTCCTAAAGATGAATGAGCCACTAGTACTTGAATTTTTATAGACCTTTCTCCAAATACCTGCTCTGAAAATAATTCCTGTGGTAGAATATACATACATAATTCTACAAAATGTATTTCTATTTAATTTTCTTAAGTCGAAAATCACATGCTAAACTTATAAAGGAATAAAAACTATTTCTGATTTCACAGCTACTGATACAGAACATCAAGTGCTAAATGAGAGACTGTAGTTTTGATTCCTAAAGAGACAGGCAGCTTGATGTCATATAGGAGATGTAAAGAGGAGAACCTGTCAAACCTCCAGATAAGTTGATTTATGACTGTAAGAACAAAGGGTTAAAAGATGTCTAGGGATGGTATGGCTGGCCTATTGGGAGAATCATTAAGCCAATGTCTCCACACACAAGAAGAGATGCTGTCAAAGGGCGAATACTTACACAACAACAAAAGAGCAATATTGCATGTGGACAATGCATACAATGAAACATTTAGGTGATTATCCTCTAGACAGTCACATACTTCTAGTAGGGCATAGCAGCACCACTCACCATGCAAGCACTCCAGGACAACAGTGCTGTATGAAGTAGTAAATTGTTTTTACCTCTTCATCAACAGCCAATAATTCACTGAATTCCTACAGTGTGCAGACATGTGAGGAGGTAAGCTTTGTAAGTTTGTAATGTTCCTTTACAGGAGACAGCCATCGAAAGGAGAGTGCAGAAAACCAAGCATGTTAAATTATTAGGACTAAGCCGGGCGGTGGTGGCGCATGCCTTTAATCCCAGCACTCGGGAGGCAGAGCCAGGAGGATCTCTGTGAGTTCGAGGCCAGCCTGGACTACCAAGTGAGTTCCAGGAAAGGCGCAAAGCTACACAGAGAAACCCTGTCTCGAAACCCCCCCCCAAAAAAAATTATTAGGACTATAAACAATGGTGTGCAGGAATGTCAAAACAGTAAACTATGTAAAAGGGTACATAAGTACTATAATTATCTCATAGGTAATTATCTCAAAGTCTCTTACATTATGAACATAAAGACTATCTCCACTATGTTGGGAGAAACATGAATAATATAAAAAGAAAAGAAATCAAATACACTCCTTCTGGCATTATCAGATAGAGACAGGCAAACATCTGGTGATACTTCATGGCATCTAAAAACACTATGCAGTACTTAGCATATGTCAGATGTTATTATGCAGGTCACACTGTCAGTTTTTAAAAAAGACATCTTTTATTTGTATATATATATGTATGTGTGTATCTCTCTCTGTGTTGTGCCTGCAGAAGCTAGAAGAGGATGTTGGATCCCCTAGAGTTATAGGCAGTCATGAGCCTTCTGACATGGGTGCGGGGAACTAAATTCAGGTCCTCTGAAAGAGCAGCATGTACCCTAACCACTGAGTTGTCTCTCCAGCCCACCTGGTAGTTTTTAAACATTATCAAGCGATTACTTTGAAAGCAAAAAAACAAAAACAAAACAAAACAAAAAAACAAACATGCATTCAATATTGGCCAGGGGAAACATCTCCTGAGAGCACTTAGAAAAGCTGAGGGAACAGAAAACAGCATCTTTTCTGATCTAGCATGTTCCACATCTCTGAATCTATCCTAAGGAAACAGAGATGAAAACAAAATGAATGCCCAAGGATGTTCCATATACTGTTATTTTATAAGTAATCAAAGAATAGCTAAATGGGTGATAGTATATTCATACAATAAAATGTTGGGCAGCTATTTCAATGTAACCTTTACTATAGAAAAATGTTCCTAATATAGCTTTAAAAGTAGAACATTTTAAAAGTAATCAATAAATACACTGCCTATGTAATTTTAAAACTTTCTTTATTTAGGTTTTTTGTTTGTTTTGTTTTTTAAGATGAGGTTTCATGCAGTTCTGTCTAGTCCCAAACTCACTATGTAGCTGAGGCTGGTCTTGAACTCCTGATCTTCCTGCTATCAACCCCAAATTCTGGGATTACAGACTACTACCACTGTATCCAGGTGGCTCTGCAACTTTTAAAAATGTGTTTGTGAGAATGGAAAAAAAAAAAAAAACAAAAAACCTAGAAGAAATCCAACAGATTGCTTTTGACTGTCGAGACACGTTTGTCTCATCTTGTCTATGTTTTACACAGTCCTAAAACGTCCATTCACTTTGTTTCTCAAACATAAACAATAAAGGATAAATAAAAATGAATTGGATTCTAGGATATCACTATGAAACTTACTGTTCATGACTCAATCAGCTTAAATAGTTTGAAAGTTGCATTTAAAAAAAAAAGTGTCTTCAACTGTAAAATGTTTCTCCAACATCAACCTTGGACTTGTAAGTCTATTTTCTTCAAGTTCTCCAAGGAAGACACAGAACACTACCTTCCCCGAAAAACAAGAAACAAAACTGCAAGTATTCCTAGAACTGTTTTTCTTTCGAGCCAAATACAGAACTTTCAGACAGCTGTGGCGAGACAAGTCAGTACTTGCTCACTGTCCAATGGAAACGGGACCTCCCTTCCTAATCTTTGAAGACAGACTTTAGTGAATTACCAACACTTGATTGAGAAAACCAAAAGCATCCACCTGAGCTGTACAGAAGTGCTCAGTATTGGTTAGTCGAGTATTCCTATGTTCATAAATGTGGCTATGATTTCTGTTTCCACTCTGATATATCCTCAACACAACATAAGACTATCAGCTTTTGAAATATTTCAGACTGCTCTTCTTCTAGGGGGCCTGAGCTGTCAGCCTACTGGCACAGACCCAATTTAAGTCTTAATCACTTTCTACTGAATTGAGTTTTGTTAGCCTAACTCTGCTAGCACATCATCTCTGCAAATCCAACCAACTGCTGCAGCTTATTCCCTAATCTGTCTTTTCCAGACCGAATACCCCACCCCTCAGCAGCCTTCACAATACCACTGCCCTGAAGTCTTAACTCAGAAGGCACACACCTCTCCTCCCACACCTTTGATAATGCTAGCAACTTCGTCTGAGGAGAGAGCAGAAAGGAGGCTTTCTCCACTGATAGATGACAAGGCAGCTCTATCAGTAGCTGAGTAGCACAATAGTCAGCTGTGTCTAACTACAGATAAGTTCTCAAGACCTGCCTTCTCCATCCTCCTTGTCAGCTTCTTTTTTTTTTTTTAAACCTTTAATATTCAGCCTTTTACCTACATTTTCTGACACCTTGGAAAATATCTTTTGTGTTTGTTTATGTACATTTAGAAAATATAGTTAACAAATTGCCTTTTGGAGACATCTATTGAAATATGTTCTAGATTTCTTTTACATTTAACCCATGAAGATAAGTAATTATATTTAAAATTAGTAATAGCAAGGGCAAACTTTAATTTACATATTTAATTCTATAAATAAATACAACTTGACAAAGTTGTATTTACAAAGCTTGACAACTGTCCCAGCACCACGGCAGCAACCGGGTCTCCTCCTCTGAGGCTCTGCTGCCTTTCCCTACCAAAGGTGACCAGTACTGGAGCTTCTGCAGTTACCACTGTGTTTGCTTTTTAATAATTTTATCATATGAAAACCACACGATATACCTTTTGCCTGAATGGCTACTCAAGACTATACTCATTTGATAAAATGACATTACCCTATGTGGTCTTCTGCTCACCTGACAATTTCACTGCCATGTTGCAGAGCGATAATGATGTGCATAGCTGTTGTGTTTTCTACCACTGAGTTAGGACGCAGCCCTCTCTATCTGTTGCTGTTCTTAGTAGCAATGCTCATTTAAGTATTCATAAGTAAAGGAGTATTCTCCACAGCTAAAAAAACAGTCTGGTAAGTGCAGTTTCACTTCAGAATCTTCTCTATAAAGCTGCCTCCTCCTTTTACTAGAAAAAAACCTACTTTGAAGTTGCTTTTTGAAAGCCTTTTGGTACAAATTTCTGGTGCTGATGGCAACCGGACAGCTCCATTTTGACAAAAGAAGACTGGTAGAGCTGTGCGAGAGCTAACTGAAACAGCTCCTACACAGCATGACCCTCTTGTTTCATCCACTTCAATCTTGAGTAAGGTGTCTCCATCTAACCAAATACTCAAGCAATAAACGCAGAGCTATCCTTGACTTTCCCATTCACCTCTTCTCTCATCACCCAAACAAATCCTGGTAATCTTGTCAGGCAGCTATTGGCAAAGCATGTTCAAATGCAATCTGACCACATGACTCTTAGACTAAAACTTAGATGATGGTCTCCTGCAGTGTTTGAAAGACACTGGTTGTAACCTACTGGGAGATAACGACTTCAGTTCAGTGGACTGTGATCGGATTCTTTCTACTTTTATTTATTTAGGTGTGTACCATGTGTGTGCCTGATGCCTGCCCAAGCCAGAAGACAGCACAAATTTTCGTTTTTAATGGGAAATAACTAACAAAAACCCCAAAGCTGTCAATGACAAATTTAATCATAAACAATGTATTACATGTCAGCTAGGAGTAAGAGCTAGCATCTGAAGGTCCCGATTGCCTTTGTCACCTGCACTGTCGATCCTGGTGCCTGGATGTTGCTGAGTGAAGACTAGAATTAGCAATTTATAATATCTGTGACCCTTCCAATCAGTCAAAAGTTCCAGTCACTTTTTTTTTATTTATTTATTATGTATACGGAAGAGGTGCCAGATATCATTACAGATGGTTGTGAGCCACCATGTGGGTGCTGGGAATTGAACTCAGGACCTCTGGAAGAGCAGTTGGTGCTCTTAACCTCTGAGCCATCTCTCCAGCCCTCCAGTCACTTCTTAAAGTGAAGAGTAGAGTGGGGTGAGCACTCCTCTCCACACTCAGCTTTAGGGACCTATCTTACTGTACCCCTTATTGGGGTCTCTGCAAAGTGATAGTCAGAAACTACTGTCAGACAGTTCCCTGAGGCCCTGCAAACAGACAGTCATCTTCCCACTTTCCGCCATTCTCAACTCCGGAGAGGCCAGGGCTCGGCTCGGTTCTCTGTGTCTCAGAGCCTGCAACGATACCCACTAAAGCTGTGAAGACACTGAAGTTAGCTCATTGCCTCTGCTCATTTAGAAAGCCCAGAGGCTAGTCCTTATCCAGAAAGAAAAGAAGGGCAGACATGAGTGACAATATAAACTTAGAGAAGCTGGTTAATTTACAGTAGCTTCAGAGTATGATTTCATTTGTTGGAGATAATGAGTGTCTGCGGGCAGCTCATATCCTTAGCTAAATGCGATTAAAAAAATGTGTGCATATAAAAGTTAAATAATTAACTAGCACCTTAGACTAATTAAGATGCAAAGAATTGTAATTCAATATAAATATTAAAATAAATGTCTCTATTAACCACTATAACATTCAAAATGTTAAAACAAAATATCATTATAGGAGAATATAACTTTAACAATCTTTTAGTATTAGTCACATTCAGAGAAGAGTATCAACCCCTAATCAGCAACTTTTGAGCAGACGGACTAGACACAATTGTTGGCAAAACTAGTGGGCTAGCCAAACCAGAAACAGCAGGGGGAAAGATGCCAGAGGAAGGCATATCATCTAAGAGGAAAGGCAGTGCTGGGGATTTATTTTTGTCTTTGCTGCTTGTTCCAAGCTGATAGTTATCGTTGCTTTCCAGGTACCAAGTCGGGAAGGGAAGGGCAGTCTGTGGGAAGCATATTCAGGGTGGGTTGAAATTGCCTACTAATTTCAAATGCTGTATAATTTAGTCTTTTAGATCCAATCTTCTCCCCAGTCCCTACAAAGTAAAATAAATAATTAGCAAAGTATTTCTGAATGATATGCTAAATTCAGAGCTTAAACAAGAAAAATTAAAGCAAAATCTAAACCTCTGTGCTTTGCTGTTAATGACTCTACTGCAAGAATTTATAGCACTATTCATGCTGTTAAAGCTACCAGTTAAATGGATTCAGGAGGTCACACTGTGCCTTTTTGGAAGGCATACATTTAGAACTTGTTTGGCTGACTTGTTCTGTCTTGAAATAGCGATGTGTGACTGTGTTTCATTCTGTATACAAAGTACATAGCATATAGAAATTTTTTATTTTTATTTTTATTTTCAACAGCCTTAAGATAGTTTCTAAAAATTGTACATGCAAAACTACTATTAGTTATAGCCTTTGGAATTGCTCAGTCTGAAAGTAAGCAACTAAAAAGGCCTTTTAGCAATCTCATGATAAATACTGAGTTAATATGGGTTCCACAATCTTTTACAGTGACAATGTTAACATTATTTCTCATTTTCTTGGGGCAATCACTCTCTAGGCATTAGTCCTTGGGGCCACAAGCAAATCAATTGCAAGGGCACCACTTGCCAGCAAATGTGGCCATTATTTGCTATTGAAAATCTTGCTATTTCAGATTTTACCCCAATTATCACATTTCTCACATCTATATGTGTGTGTAAAATGTTGTGTGCGTACACAGTTCTTAATTAGGCGTTTAGAATTTTATACATTTATTGCCAAAGTAGAACTTTCCTTTTTCTTTTTTCTTTTTTTGGTTTTTTGAGACAGGATTTCTCTGTGTAGTTTTAGTGTCTGTCCTGGATCTCGCACTGTAGACCAGGCTGGCCTCGAACTCACAGAGATTTCGAGGCTGCCTAGCTCTGCCTCCCAAGTGGTGGGATTAAAGGCATGTGCCACCGCCGACTGGCTCCTTTTTCTTTTTAAATACAATACCATGCTGACCTTGAACTCTAGATTTTCCTGCCTCAGCATCCCAAATGCTGGCATTACAGGTATACAGCATCATGCATAGCAAATATATACCATTTTTGAAGTCACAAAAACTTTTGATTAAAATGTTGATTCACAGCAGTCAGAAACACACACAAAGCCTTGTTATTGATAGTCCCTACTGAATAGTTCTATAGAAGTGCTGTGTGAGGGTTCTAGCTAAATTCTTTATTTATTATTAATTCTTTCTTAAATGTTAGTCTGCATGTATTTGTCAGCTAGAAATTCTGTAAGAGTGAAGACCATGTCTTATCTAGCTCGTTCATAGTAATGCAAAGCTTGGGCATGCCAGCACATGCCTGTAATCTTAGTGTTTGGGAAGCCAAAACAAAGGATCTCAAGGTCCATGCGAGCCTAGGAAATATGGGGAGAGCTCACAAAATAAAAATGTCAGCTGAGCAGGTAACTGAATGCCTATAATTCCAGCATTGGCAGGGAGAGGTCAGAGCTTTGACTCTTTCAAGTTTAAGGTCTGTCTGGCCCACACTGAAAGTTCCAGGCTAGCCTGAGCAGCACAGACAGGCCACATCTGAGAAAGCCAAACCCAAACAAACAAACCAACAAAACTAAAAAATACCATAAAACCAAGAAGCAAGCAGAGTAATTAATAACTTACCCTATTAACTATGTCAACTAGGTCCTAGTTTATGAAATAACTGTTAGTTGTCAATTTTATCAACAGCTGATTTCATTAAACCCTGAGTGAACTTCCCAGATACACTCTTTCGGAACTCTCCAAAACAGTGGGAAGAGTCGTGTCCCCATTCCCCCCCCCCCCCCCCCCCCTCCTCCGGCAGTATAGCTGGCCTCTACACTCTGTGTGCTCTTAGAAACACCTAGTCCCCACAAACCTATACAGATTGGTTTTTCAAACTTCACTGGAATAGACATCCTTGGAAAAGTCACCTGCTTCACTTTCACTGTTTAACAGGAAGAAAGAACAGTGCTATTCTTCATAAAGCTTGCTTGACTTTGAAGATGCAGCTTTTGGAAACTGGTACACTGTGTTGTCATTTTCCTCTGAATATTCTAACTTAAAGATCTCAAGTAACCCTGAAGTTAGAAGATAACTGGCTGACCCACACTTGAGAATAAATGAGGATATTTTTAGTTGACATACTCAGTTCCTAGCATTCATGAAGTCAGCATTCAAAACCAACTACTCCCCTACAGAAAACACCTTCAGTAAGCATCCAGTTTCCTATGTGCCCTTTCCCACTATGGGAAAAGGCTAAGATGACTCTGAAAGACATAGTTTTCATTTTCTGCCAAGAAAACTCCTGCCCAGCTATAGAGGTGAAATTCAAATAATCAATGACTCTCAGAATTCCACTCTTACTGCCATACTTTCATGTTTCAGTCTGTATTTATGTAGACGTTAACATCAACCTAACAGAACATGTTCAAACGGAAAAGCAAATAGGCTTAAAAGCTAATCTGCCAAGCCCTAAATTCTGACCTATAGACATTACCCAAGTGGGGGAAAATCCTATAATTAGCAATGAGGAATAGCATAACCATGCAAACTTAGCATGAATCTCATCAGGCAGACAGGAAATATCTGTAACACAATATGTTCACTTTTAAAAGGATACTTAACAATGCTTCAGTTACACTTCAAATTTGCTTACATATGGCACTATCATGGAGTTAAGGTACATTTCCAATTGCATTTGATATAAAAAGACAATATCTCTCACTAAGGAACAATATCTTTTGGGGGAATTCTAAATTTAAACCTTCCAATTTAAAACCCTAAACATTTTCCAAACAGGAAAACTCTGTAAGCATACTTCTGAAGGGTTTTAAAAGCAATCAGCACAGGCAATGTTAACTTATCATGGCTCTAAAGAAAAACAGAGGAGCACTGTATAGAAGACCCTCACAGTTATGGCTCTGCGTATTCCCTGTGGGCTGTGCCAACCCACTCTCTCCCCTGTAATGAGTCTTTGTTTTTACTAAGTCCCAACGGGCTAGGGAGAGCTCTGCAAAGGGAAGGGGGAAGGGCAGATGGAATGCAGCTGCAGGCACTAAAACAATGCTGAGTCCATAATTTTGTTCCCAGGAGAATAATAAAAGGGCCAGGGCATTGATGAGATAGACAGAGAGCAAGCAAGGTAGAGCCAAGCATTCCACTCTTTCAGTCTACAGTGTATCTAAGCCTCCTTTACTACACAAAGAATTCCAATTTATTTGGGTTCAAAGCTTACTTATTAATCTGTCATTTTATAACTAAATTACCTTTGGTGGCAAACTATATTTGGGCAAGAGATACTGTGGTACAAAGCAAAGGTAAGTACTGGGGAGAGGGCTGGACACATGGGCTCAAGGATAGCTGTACAGAGAGGTAAGATATTCAGAAAAGAAAGCCCAATGTCTCAACTGTGAGTTGCTTTGTGGTACCCAGGACCTAGGAGGGTAAGGAGTAGACTGCAGAAACCCATGCCTCTGTGGAGACTGCATGTCAGAATCAGAATCAGAGTTTGGTAACCCCAAGTATTTATTCCCTATCATTTGGCCATTGAGTCTAACCTGGTGCCTCCTAAGAAAATGTCCTTAATTTATAGTTTCTTAGCCTGAGATCTCAACCAAGTTAAAGAGAAAATTAGGAGATGTGGCAGTTCCAGAACAGCAGTGGCCCTGCCAACTCTGAGAAGCACAGCTCAGACCTTATGTTTCTTGCCTGATGTGTTGCTCTGCTCTCCCGTTTCCTGAGAGCCCAGAGCTCTCCAGGACTCTAGGACTGGAGCTTTCCTCCAAATATTACTGATGCCATTAAAATGTGCAGAAAACTCCAGAAGCCTTAAAAAAAGCAACTGAACCCCTGAAGTATAGAATCAGCATGCAGTAAGTAATCACCACCTAGAAGGCTATACAACAGATTCAGAAGAATGCTTGTTTCAATAGGATCCTATCCATGAACACTTAGTTACTAAGAGGGAAAAAGGACTTCATTGTAAAGCTGACATCCACACAAACATCTCCTTCAAGTTAGCATTACACAAAAGAATCAGAAATACTGGACTCTTAGTCCACTGAATGATATAATTAATCGGGCTCCAAAGACTTTCAAATTCTAATGTTTGGAAAGACTGCATTTATTCATACAGGCACATTTTCATATTTCTGATGTTACAAAACGTCACAATTAAGTAGATTTACAGTGATCAAGCTCATGACCCTCCTCCTTGAGCTCGTCTTTTCTCTAGAAGCCCTAAAGTCCACTTATAGGTAATCCAAATGACCATGCTATAGCTAGCATATAGGAATAAAAATACTTATTAATTAAAGCAAGGAAGCAAACTAAACATTTAGTTTGTTAATGTTAAATATCAATAGCAACAATTAAAAAATAATACTAGGACTGAAGAGATGGCTTGCTGTTTCTGAAGAGAACCCAGGTTCCATTCCAGGCACTTACTTACATGGTGTCTCACAACCATCCATAACAGCAGCCACCCTCTTCTTACCTCCAAGTGCACCAGGCATGCATGTGATGCACATATATACACACAAGTAAAACATTTATACACATAAAATAAAAGTAATAAATCTAAAAAAAAAAGTAACACCAATGCTATACCTATTAAAAACACAAAATTCACAGGTCAACTTAATTAAAAGTTATATATTATGCTTATTGGCTTTGATACATACCACCTCCAAGCTACACCCTGAGTGTAGAATAAAACAGACATATAAAACTGCCTATATTAGCAAAGCTCATTCTCTACTTATACATTTAATTCCCTACCGTGTAAAATTAAGAGATAAAGCACACAGCTACATTTTATTAATATGAACAACTGTAGTGTGGGAGTCCAGCTCCAACCTGCTCCCACCTATTGAAGGGTTCTTAGGTGGAGGAGGGAGGAATGAGGAATTATCAGATAGAATAAGAGACTTAGATGGCGAGAGGAAAGACAGAAACACAGGATAGCTTTGGGAGGGCCTGGGTCAATATCCACCAGCCCAGAACTTTATTCAAAAGGGCTTTTTATAACAATGCCAAGGGGCGAGGCAAAGGACTTCCCCCTTGCTATATATAGCCAAGTGTAGATCCTACTAAACACGTGGTACCCAGGCCCATGGTCCAATCATTCTCTTATGTAGTCCTGCTGGGTAAAGCAAGCTCAGATCTCACTAGGAAACCTCTGTGGGCTCCCACACTGGAGTACTAACTTGCATGAAATTCTTTGTTTAGTTGTGGTAAATACAATATATTTCCATAAAATCGTGATATTTAATCCTCAATGAAAAGGTTCAAATACAAGAAACTCTGTAACTGGTTCTGAATTGTTTTCTACCATGACAGAACTCATTTAGTCATGAAGCTCTCAAAATGTGTGATTGATTATATTGACAGTAAAAGTGAAAGCAAAATTTTAAAGCTTTATGGAAATACGACAATTAGATTGTTTTTCCTAAATGGATAGTACTCACCCCTTGGAGTCCCTGGAACTGAATTGAAGGTCGGAAAGGAATTAAATTCTATAAAAAAAGAAAGCAAACTTTAGTTACTATGACACAGAACTAAATAATTAAACCTCAAATCCATGCATTTTCTTCATCTCACAATATGAAAGAAATCCTTTTTATTACATGCTGACTTCAGCATGTAATCACACTAAGAATTATTGATGAGCTGCTTACATTTCTATAGTTAATATAACCAAAAAGTAGATTTTGGCAGTATAGCAATCATGATTGCAAACTGATTAACATGATTTGCAAGAAAAAATATACTAATTCAATCTTTCATAAAAAAATTCTTAGTTTCCCATTTTTAATAGGAGAGGGAAAAGGGAAAGGATAACTGGAGGAACTTTGAAAAGAACACAACAGAACGTCATAACATAGACACAACATAACAACATAAATGTAAAATTTTAAATATCCAGGAATCAACTGTAGTTCTCCATCCCTCTCTCCATTTTGTCAGAGACTAGTTTTTACTTAAGAGTCAAAAAGGCTGCCAATTCGCTCACAGAATCCTTACTAGGAAAGTATAATTTCTTGAGAACTGCTTTGGCGATTTTTAAAATTTATTTATTTATTTATTTTTCTTGTTAACTAACATTTTATTACAGAGCTGTACATTTGGAGGAACAGCTTTATTGTCTAATATTCGCCACCATTTCCAGGGATCCCCAGTCTATGTTCCAAGAGAAGGCTTTCCGAATTATTAAGAGAGTCACAGGGAAATTATAGACTTGAATATTATTAATAGGAACACACCAGCTTGTTAAGTACCTTTCATTCCCTGATATTTAAACCCAATGAACAAAAATAAAAAGTGCTGTCTGTCTCATTTCTGCCCGAAATAAAAAGAGAAGCATCTCTGTGTCCCTTCACCCCACCCCTCCCACCCCTGCATCCCCACTCAGCACAGCACACACCACTTCTGTTACTTCCCAAAGCCTTTGCAGATTCGAGTTTATCAGGCTTTTAACAAAGTAAAGAGGGTAGAAAGAATGGTTTTTCTGTAATGATGAGAATATCAGAATATAAAATAAAGTGGTGTTATTATTTATAAAAATGGATAATGTCCTAGGGAAACATTACACTAGAATGGTATTTCAGTTCTCCCCCATAAGATGACATTTAATTTCAGACTTAGGGAAAGAATCATAAAGCTTCCAGGTGACAAATTTACTTCTTGGTGTAGGAAAAGTAAGGTTCTTTAAAAAAAGAAAGATTAAAAGATAATTGTTGATTTGGAAAAAAAAAAGTTCAATGATGACTAATTCTAATTCATAGGCTCTCATGAAAACAGAAAAGTATGGACTAATTTTCTTTCATGGGATAATCTCACCCCCAAACTATCTTCCACGGCTAAACTTACACTTCCTGAAGTAAATAAACTATGAGCGCAGAGCCTGTGGAGCCCCTCTGTGTGGAATTCGGGTGGCCCTCCATAGTATGTTCCGGAGTCCTCAGCATTTCAGTCACTCCTGCCTTCTGGACTCCCCTAATTACAGCACTCAACATTCCCTTGGAGGCAGATCAGGGTCAGCTTGCACTCCTGACTCACTTGCTGCAGCTGAAATTCTCCATCAAGTTCATCAACTGCTCTGTGCCATTTAAATGCAAACTACTTTCAAATTGCTGACTTCTCCACTGCATATTCCCTCTTCTTGTGCTAAGAGATACCAGCCCTTATTTCAAAAGCTAGAACCTGCCATTTCCTCATTCTAGATCAGCCCCACCCTGCAGGCCTGCTACGCTTGTACCATGACAACTGGATCTCTTTTCCATTCCTCAGCTGTCTTCCAGAAGATGGCTGCTTATTACTGCCTACAGGACAGTCATTAGAGACCCAGTGGCAGCAAGCGTTCACTACTGACAAGCACTAACATAACTCTGTGACCAATCTGGCAACCCTCCTACTTTTCTGGCAATGGCTTCTTGGCTCTCGAGACTCACAACCCCAGAATTAACTTACAAGTTCTTCTCACTCTCCCACATCATATTCTGTTGGTCAATTATTTGCAATTAGAATCACAGAATTCTAAATACAGAAGGCCCAGAAATCACAGTTGATGTCCTCTCCTCCATTCCTGGTCCTGTGTTCCATTAATAACTCAGCTGGTAACAGAACCTAGGACTTAGCGTCTTATTTCATCCTACTTTTCTCATCCACACACATCTGCTGTGGGAGATATGAGAGCAGGGGGCCTAACTCTCCATGCCAGAGTTCACATTTTCGGAGGGAGAAACCTGAGAATGACCAAGCACTAGGTTTTAAGTTTACCAGGAAACAGAGTCAGAATTCTAAGGAAGTAGAGCATATGACTTAGAACAGATACTAGAAAAGCCAAAGGGACTATGGGAAAGGTAGATCTTGAGTAGCTGATTAGAAAAACATGCTCAAGGGAAAGATTTTTTTTTTTTTTTTTTTTTAGGAAAAAAAGCAATGGCCACTTGGTGGGCAAATGGTAGGTCTTCAGCACAGAACAGAAGGAAGGACAGAAACTAGAGCTGTGACTCCTGCCTGTGCTCTCCTGTCCTTGATATGTCTTTGTGTTTAGTTCCGGTCTGCCACAGAGTAGGTAAGACAACTTAAATTTCAGACTTCAAGGTCTCTGCTCAAAAAATGTATCACCCTGTTGAATAACCTTATTCCAACCCCTCCTTACTCCCTCTCTGATGCCGCCTGAGCATGTCTTCAAGGTGATAACAATTAGAGGCTAGCACTTTTCCTGAGTAAGAAAGTGATTTGAAAAAAAGGAAGGAAGAAAGGAAGTTGTTGAAAGAAATATTTTATTTTATTTTTTAAGGAAGGCAGCTTTTAAAACATGGGAAGGGAGATGGACTAGGGTAGGGGAAGGCTGGGAAAATGGCTTTGAAAACAGCTCCAAGGGGATGCTTTAGAATACTCTGGAAGTGATGATAAATGACTCAATTAGTATGACTTGCATTTGAAGCCAACAGGAACTGGTGAACCCGAAGACATTCCCAAGGTGGAATGATAAGGTGTGTTGATAGTTGGAGTATCAGTCACCAGAGAAAAATGATATGAGATGGCTCCAGGGCTAGCAGTCATCCACTCCAGTCAGTCTGCCCCAGACTCCCTCAAATTAAACTTTTAGTCTCCGTTGGAGGTTCATGGCCCATTTCAGGCATTTATTACCTGGCAACCAAATAAAGGCCTTTCTCTGTACCTCTAAGTAGATGGCTAGCCAGCCCTGTTAGCAAACGCTCACAATACGTCCCATAGTCCCACTGTCTGCTAAAGCAAAGTGAATTTTACAGACATACACATACTTATTAACATGACCATTCCAAACTAGGCTAGGTATCAGGAACTGAAGTTCTAAAAGTAAATGCTGCTTGGCTGGGTGGTGGTGGCACAGGTCTTTAATCCCTGCAGAGGCAGACGGATCTCCTAGAGTTCGAGGCCAGCCTAGTATACAAAGGGAGTTCCAGGACAGCCAGAGCTACACACAGAGAAACCCCGTTCATAAAACAAAAAACAAACAAACAAAAAAAACCCAAACAAAAACAAAAAAGGTACTCTAAGCAGATATTTCAAACATGTTAGTTTTTTTGTCCCAGTGGGATTTTTTGTTTGCTTGTTTGGTTTCTTGCCTAGTTACTGTTAAAGGACCTATGTTCAGGGCTGGGGAGATGGCTCAGTGGCTAAAGTGTTTACTGTGCCGAGTTTGAGGCCAGCCTGGTCTACACAGCGAGTTCCAGGTCAGCCAGATCTATACAGAGAACAATGTCTCAAAATAATAAACAAATAAATAAAATATAAAGTGTAAGTCAATTTCAAAAGATAATTCTAGGTGGCCCAATATGATACAGCATGCTTTACAATAATGCTTAATTCACTAAACACATTCCTGTCAAGTTTCAAACCCAGGACAAAGGGCCCAGGTGCCTATTTAACATATCAAAGCAGACTCTGGCTGCCATGTTCTCCCAGCATGCTCTCCCTCAGGCGCTGCCTGTTAACAGGGCCCTCCTAGCTAGCATGCCCCTGCCCCACTGCTCCTACCCTGAACTACTCTCTAGCCCAGGGGGCTGGGCTGCCCTTCCTCATATAACACAAACATTTTGGTTGCCCTTTCTTGTATCTTTGGGCGTCCAGGCTGCTGCACGTGGTTCCTTTCCCCCTCTCCCTAAATGGCTCAGGGTCATGTCCGCTCTGGACTCTCTCAGATGTCCCTGCCTCTAACTATGCCCTCCCATATATCTATAATAAACTTTCTCTTCCACCTCTAACTGTGCTCTCCCATATATCTATAATAAACTTTCTCTTCCACCACACCTAGTTGCAGTCACGTTCGTTTCCTTTCCTTATTACTTCTTTTTTCATTCAGTTCCCACTTAGGAATGGGTTTTGATGGAGCTTCATTCTTTGCTCTTTAGCTTTAATTAAATATATGCAGCACGTGGCTCTTTTAAAAAATCAAGTAACTCTAGGGCAGTGATTCTCAACTTTCCTAATGCTGTGACCCTTTAATACTGTTTCCTCGTGTTGTTGTGATCCCCCCAACCATAAATTTTACTTGCTACTTCATAACTGTAATTTTGCTGTTATGAATTGTAATGTAAATATTTTTGTAGACAGAGGTGTGCAAAGGGGTTGAGACCCACAGGTTGAGAACACTGCTCTAGGGTTTAACTGAGCATCATCTGAGCGATAAGCAAGATAGCGATTTGATATCTACATCCAGCCAAGAAGCACAAGGGCAGATTGGAAACAGCAAGGAAAATGACTTTTGATGTTACTAGTCAAAAGAGTCTCTTAATCTCTTAGTAGTTTCACTGAATTTATCCCTTAATCCAAGCCTGTACACAACTTACAAAAGAGACTCTTAAATACAGAACAGAAATAGACCCTGGCTTCTTAAAACCTGGGTCATGATCTCTTATACGGGTTGTGTAATTGAATGCAGGGGAGGGGTGCAAAAATCTTCAATAGTAAAAGGTTTCCGATCGTTCAATAATAAAAATTATTTTCATTTATGAAAATCAAACTCACTGTGTTGGAATACATGACTGCATGGCAGCTTGGGCTCTGAACACATAACAGATACATTTATGCATTGTGCATGCTGTCATTTACACAATGTCAATGGATACTACTTGAAATATCTCAGCTCATATTCAAAAGTGCTGTATGCTAGGAACTGTAGTGCTTTTTGGTGTCTATACTACAGCAAAAAAAGTTTTCTGCTCTTACTGAAATGGAAAGGTTTAGTTACAGAAAGCAAAGACTCTTGACTTGGGATTGGGTTAGGATTTCCAACAATTTCTAAAATGGCTGTAACACACTGCTATCATTTTATACTATGTGTTCTTAGCACTGACAATTTTAAACTAAAAATACTGACCAACTCTGAAAAACTTTGAAGATGTTTACATCCTGCAGTATCAAAGATTCTGTTAAAATTTTAATTCTTTGTGTAAAAACAAGCTTCCATTCATACATTAATAAATACAAATGATTTTGTTTTAATAAATTTAATTATATGTATACAAAAGAACTGTCTTAAAACAAAAAGGTAGATTTCTGTATAATTTATCATCAATGTTCGATTTATGTATCTAATTTAATATTTATAAACTAGGGGCATGTACAAAGGTTTTTGGACAAAAAGGGGTCATGAGTGAGGAAGGTTTAAGAAACGCTGGTGTAGACAACACTGAAACACTAGAAGTCCGGGTAACTCTTCCTGTTACCATTTCAAGCTGAAGCTACAACAAGATCTATGACCAAAGACATGTATGTCCACATAGTTCCAAGTACTCAAAAATACATCAGAGCCGTAAAGAACTATATCATTTACTACACAATTATACTAAGTGACAATCATCTTTCTGTGTAACTCTGGGTTCTGACATGACCTGCAGGGGACAGACAGAAGCAAAGCTCAGGTTTCTTGGGAGCTGAATAAAAAAGTCACACACACCCTTCTTTGCCTCAAATCCTCAAGAGATGTTAGAGTCACTAAGCTTCACAGATCCAATCTACTGTTCTGTCTAGTGAGTCAGTCCAACCTCAGATGGGAAGGAAGAGAAACCCTCTTTTCACAGATTTGGGAGAACCAAGATTACACAGTATTTTAAGTAGTAATTTAGCTATTATAGTAGTAATATATAGTAGTAGCTTGTAATTTAACTATAATAGCTAAATTACAAAAAAAAAAAGAGTGAAATAACTAAAACTCAAGTATGAAGAGGACACCCCCCCCCCCCAATCTACATAATGCAGTCGTTTTGAAATAGAGCTTTTGAAAAACTGTATTTAATGCAGGCCAAATTTAAAAAATACATAGTCTTAAATCTTAGAATTTGAAACAGCTCTTAAGTGAACATGGAAGACAAGAGTCTAACCAGAATCCAGCCAAAAAGTTACTGTGACCCAGACTTCTCCAACACTTGAAGCGTAATCCCATCATTTCCCCCCAGGAACCGAATGTTGGCTTTATAACTGTATAATAAGCTTAATACCAAATATAACTTGTAAATAAAGGCAAATAGAGCCTATCCCCAGGAATCATGATTGTTGGAATAGAAGTAGTGAAATAGAACAAGGTTAAAATATCTGTAGCAGCTAAGTCACAAAGGGAGCCATTATAGGAGCTGACACCGGGACAGTTTGTGATCATATTCTATGTTTTTAAAGACCACTCTGGAGGCTAGGTCTAACAGACCATGGGGAGAATAGTGGAAACCCAGAAGCCAGCTGCTAGTCCAGGGATATGGTCCTGAAGAGCAATGATGGGGCTAGCACTGGAATGGTGATAATGGCTGGGGTCAGATTCTAGATATTTTAAGACTGGCAGGACTTGATGATAGATCAAACATACCAAAAGAAGAGACAAATCAAGGGCTATGAGTTAAGTTCTAGACAACTGGAAAATGTGGTCATTAACTGAAATGGGGCTCATTCAGGTGGTACCAGATCAAAAAGTGAAATCAAGTTAGAGGGAAGATGGTGAGTGGTAAAACCACTAAAATTAGTTACCTGAATGATCGAACTGTCAAGCAGTAGAAGAACTGTATTTGATTACAAATTTTAAGTGCCTATTAAATGTTGATGATTAAAATGCCTAAAGCTGAATAGAGTGGTTTCTTTGGGTTTTTTTTTTCTTTGTTATTGTTTGTTTGTTTTTGAAGACAGATTCTCACAATGTAGTCCTGGCAGTCCTGGTACTCACTATGCTGTAGACCCGGCTGATCTCAAACTCAGAGATCTACCTGCCTCTGCCTCCTGAGTGCTGGAGTTAAAGGCGTGTAACACCATTCGTGGCCAATAAAGTTTTTTTGTTGTTGTTTTGTTGTTATAGTTAGTTTTGAGCCAGGCAACTTGCTATGTAGACAAGGTTGGAGTCAAGTTTGTGTTGCTCCTCTTGCCTCTCTTCTTGTGTGCTGGGATTATAGCCATATTCCACCACACCCACCTTAAAAAGGTGTGGTCTGGAGATTTGCAATTCATTAGTATATAGCTGCTATTTAAATCCTCAGAACTAGATGGACTCACCTTAGCGAGAGAACAGGCAGGAGAGCTGGGACCTGCAAAGACATGCAGGGACCATCTAAGCAGAGAATGGACAGCAGAGGAAAGAGAGGAGAGGGAGGAAAATCCTACGACTGTTTCTAATATAGAGATATGGTCAGCCAGACGGAGAGCCTATCTTCCCAGACTGCCTTGACTGTGGGAAGACAGGGATGGAGGTGTTTGGAAATAGGACACCTGGTCAGGTACACTTTCAAGGGTGTGGTAAAGACAGTAGGCTCAGCAGATGACAAGTGAAGACACCACTCATCTCCGTACATATACCTTCTCCCTTTTGATAGTTCCCCTTTAACATAGGTGAGTGTGTGTGTGTGTGTGTGTGTGTGTGTGTGTGTGTGTGTGTGTGTGTGT
>CABHPQ010169805.1:0-24165 GCA_902168405.1 Peromyscus aztecus
CCATGAAAGAAGGACAACCTGGGAGGAGGCAGCAGAGCGCTGGGGGGGAAAGAGGAGCAAGAGAAAGCAACGGCAGCTGACTGTGATCAAAATAAATTACATACACATCTGAAAGTATCATAATGAAACTTATTATTTTGTGTGATGGGGGCTACGGCTGCCCCAGGCTGGCTTCTAAAGACCCACTGCCTGCTTTCTCCACTGTACAGGAGCCAGAGGTCTCAAGAAGGCTCTCTTAAGACCTAATAGTGAGACCGTCTACCCCTCAGCCCTGCGCTTCCTTCACGCCACGCCAGGTCCCAGACAGCAAGGGACTGGGAATGAAGCTGCAAAATAACGTCCAAGATGACGTTTCATAGCCTCCACAGGAACGAGAAGAAACGTGGCACTCTTTTGGAGGCTGATTCATTCTAGATAAGTCATGCCCTGGAAAGGGGCCAGAGGATGACATGGATCTCTGGGACACAGAGCCACGCATTCCAGAAACGTATCTGTTCCTCGCTGCCTTCAGCAGCCAAAGAAACACTGGGCAGGGTGGATTCAACTTTACTTAGAGCACACAGTATCCGGCTCTCTCATCCCTTTACTTACGCTTACAGCATGTCTTCTATCACCAGGTAAGGCTAGGAACTGGATGTATCTGCTGGCTAGTGTCGGCAAGATGAGACCCCCATTCCAGTCATCAACTAAGATTAGAGAATTTACAGGTGGAGACAGCTGGAGGTGCAAGGACAGAGAGGAAGCTAGAGCTCTACTTCACTGCAATGCTCTCCCTGATTCTGGGATGGAAGGCCTCCCTTGTTGGTTCCAAGTCAAGAGAAGTCTGCAAGCAGCCACCTCTGCTGCCATCTGGCTCATTATATAGACCCCAGACAGTCAACTACCATCCAGGTCACCCTTTATACAAGGAAGTTCTAGGGCCCATGCCAAACACCACATCTTGACCTTGCCTCATGTGAAGGAGAATCTGTGGATGTGTCTGCAGCTAGGACACCCATGTCGTAAGTAGCCACAGCTTTCGGAGCTGCAGGCTTTGACCCCTGGGGCTTCCCAATCATCACCCAGGAACCTAATGGCAGAGTTGCCCAGAGCATCTGAGAGCCGCTTTGGACTTTTCAAGTACCCCAGTGCTGAAGGGAAGCAATGGAAGCCTCAGCAGAGAGAGTTCTTTCACCCGCTTCCAGCTTCCCTCCCTTTAAAGTACCAGCAATGGGAGCTGGAGAGATGGCTCAGAGGTTAAGAGCACTGCCTGCTCTTCCAGAGGACCTGAGTTCAACTCCCAGTAACCACTCCCAGTAACCACATGGTGGCTCACAACCATCTCTAGTGGGATCTGATGCCCTCTTCTGGCATAAAGTTGTACATGCAGATAAAGCACATACATAATACATAGTAAAATCTAAAAAAAAAAAAAAAAAAAAAGTACAGGCAATGGACGATGATAATCCAAGTGCAGTTCTGGGTGGAACTCAGTATTTTCCTGTCTCCCTATCCATCACCATTTCTCATCATCCAAAAAAAAAAAAAAATGGAAATCCTCAGAGACATATTGCTGTGTTGGTGTTGCTATGGAGACAGCAACAGTGTCTAAGACAAAGGCCTTCTGCCTCCTGGGAAATCTGGTCTTTCTGCAATGCTCATCCTAGGAGATGTTTAGTAGAAACCTGGCGTCTCAGTATTTTCTTTCTTTCTTCATTCATACACTCATTCCTGTGTGTGCACACTCACCTGTGCATGTAGAGGCCCGGAGTTGACTAGAGGAGAGGCTAGAAGATGGGAGTCTTCCTCTCCTGCTTTCTGCTTGATTTAGCTGTGTGTGCTTGTTGGTGTGGGGGTGTCCACATGCCGCGGTACACGTGTGGAGGTCAGAGAGCAGAGTCTGGGTGTCAGTCCTCACCTTTCCTCCTTGAGACAGGGTCTCCTGGCCACTGTTCCGGCTGAGACAAGGGGTGCTCCGGTCTCTGCCCCTCGGCTCCCTCCAGGGGAGCATGGGGATTAGAGAAGCCTATGCTACAGTACCTGGCTCTTCTTATGGGCTCTGAGAATCCAAACTGAGGTCGTCAGGCTTGGCCAACAAGTGCCTTTATCTACTGAGCTATCTCCCTTGTTCTCACCTCATTTTTTTAGACGGGGTTTCTCCTTGAAACTTGAACTTATCATTTTGGCTAGACTGACTGACCAGCAAGTCCCCGGGGTCTACCAATCCCAATCCCACCAGCACTGGGGTACGGGTGCATGCTGCAATACCCAGCTTTGACAATGGTGCAATTACACCTGAACTCTGGTCCACATGCTTACAGAACAAGCACTTTACAACCAGAACCATCTCCCCAACCCTATTTACATTTTTTTAAAATTTTATTTGGTTTTTCAAGACAGGGTTTCTCTGTGTAGTTTTGGTGCTTGTCCTGGATCTTGCTCTGTAGACTAGGCTGGCCTCGAACTCACAGAGATCCACCTGGCTCTGCCTCCCGAGTGCTGGGATTAAAGGCGTGCGCCACCGATGCCTAGCTTTTACTTTTATTTTTGAGACAGAGACAGGGAAGGGCTCGTGTATCCCAGTTTGGCTTTGAACTCACTAGGTAGCCAAAGATGAACACGAACTTCTTTGTCCTTCTACCTCTAAACAGGGGTGCCGCCACGCCTAGCTTACGCAGTGCTGCGGCTCAAACCCAGAGCCTTGTATATCCTAGGCAAGCACTCTACCAACTATCAGTATCCCCAGCATGGGGCTCTGGGGGTTTTCTGAGATGGTCTCACTATGTAGCCAAGGCTGTTTCAAATTCAGAGATCCACCTGTTTCTGCCTTCCGAGTGTTTGGATTAAAGGTGTGGGCTACTGTGCCTAGCTCTGAGACGTTTTTTTTAAGCCAGGAACTTGGGGTTAAAAAACTATGGCAGCCCAGTCAGGCCTTGAACTTGGGCTCTTTAGCCTCAGCCTCCAGAAAGCTGAGATTCATAAACGTGTGCTACCATGCCCCCCTCACCCTCTTTTAGAGAAAAGTTGATTTAGCGTACTGCAAGGACAGTAGAAATACCTCCTGCCAGTAACAGTTCTTTTAAAAATATTCGTTATTATTTTAAATTTTATTTGGGTGTAGGTGTGTGTGAGAGAGTACAGGTGCCCATGGAAGCCAGAGGTGCCAGACGCCCTGGTACCGAGTCAGTAGTAGCAGGCACGTCACGTGACATGGGTACCAGGAACTGAGCGTGGGTCCTCTGCGGGAGCCGTATGTATTCTTAACTGCTGAGTTGTCTCTCCAGTGCTAGCCACTTTACTAAGGTTCTCCTGACACCAAAAGGAGAGGCAGGGGTGTACCACAGAGCCTGGTGTCTGCAGTGTTCGGGATTAATCCCAGGGCAACTGAGCTACATCTCTAGCCTCCCAAATGTATATTTTGTGGGTTTCAAAAAAATATTTGTTTTTATTTTATAAGTGCCTCGCCTACACGTACGTATATGTAACAATTTACGTGCCATGCCCATGGAGTACTGGGTTCCATGAAACTAGAGTCGCAGATGACTTCGAGCTGCTATATCGGTGCTGGGAACCAGAGTCTGGTCCTCTGCAAGGACAGCAAGTGCTCTTACACTGAGCCACCTCTCCAGCCCCCAAAATTTATATTTTGAACACTTTCTCCACACCTAACCTATGCACTGAGCCCTCTGACTGCTGGTGTCCCTTAGCACACTGGGTGGGCACTTGCACTTGCAGCCTATCAGAAAAGGGCAAAGAAGACTGGCAAGATGGCGGCAGGGGGTAAAAACAACTTGTCACCAAGCCTGAAAATCTGAGTTTAATCCGTGGGACCCAGGTGGTGGAGGGACTCCTGCAAGGTGTCCTCTCTGGTACCCCAAGGACGCTTCACGGACTGTCTTCCCCGTTCCCTGCCTGGTTCTGTAAGGCTCACCTCATGATAAAGTTGTGTCCATCCACATCTTGCCCATAGCCAGAGCCCCGGAGGTTGCCTGAGTTTCCCACCACAGCACATCGCCGGCACTGTTGAGGGTCCCGGAAGCGGTAGGGGTTCTCGCCAGGCACGATCTGGAACAGCTTCTCCAGCACCTCATTGGTGTTGTGTGACTTGAACTGGGGTTGCAGCATCTGGGCAAGGGAGATGGCTGTGAGGATAGAGAGATTCACCCTTCAAACCTCCCCTCCAGTCAGAACCACATAGACCTCCTTGCCCAGGGCTCTCTGGGAGCTCCTCCTCTCTCAATGGTAGCGAAGTCTTGATTCCCAATGAGTCTCACTATTGAGAGACCAATGCCCAGTACCCTGCCAATCATGGGCTGCTCCCCCAATATCTAGAGAGACTTGGGATGGGAGTTGAGTGTCAAAGTGCTATTTGAGGCATTTTGGAGGGGCTTGTAGGCCTGGGTCATAAAGCACAGCAATGTCCTTGGGGGTTCTTTTCCAATCTGTCTTTTGGAGGGCACCTGTGGGACTTGTCTGTAGCCACTCTGAACCCTCTGGGAAGCACAGGGAGCTCATTTTAAAAAAAAAGAAAGAAAGAAAGAAAAAAAAATACTTAAGTTCCTTCAAAGACCAGTGGTTGGAAGAAAACTGGGCCCCTCTGCCCCTTATCTAGACCTGGAACCCAAACTGCTAATGATCAACAAAGACTCCATGTAGCAGAGGTTAGCTCTGAACTCCTGATCCTTCCGTCTCCACCTCCTAAGTACTGTGTTTTGTTAGAGACAAGGTTTCAGTATGTAGCCCAGGCTGGTTTTAAGCTAGTTGTATAACACTGGCTGGCTCTGACCACACAGTGATCCTCTTGCCTCAACCTCCCGAGTCCTGGGATGATAGATGTATACCACCATACCACGGCACAGTTCCATGCTCAGTGGGACCAGGCAGATGGCACACAGGAACAAAGGAGGTAGGGCCCACAGCAAACAAAAAATTATATGCCTACCAAAAAAAAAAAAAAAGAAATCCACGGGCCAGTGAGATGTCTTAGGAGGTGAAGGTACTTGCTGCTAGGCTTGATGACCAATATTCAAGTCCTAGGACCCACACAGTTGGAGAAAATTGATTCTGATCTCCACATATGTGATGTGACACACACATGCCCATACACACACACACACACACACACACACACACACACACACACACACACAGAGACAGAGACAGAGAGAGACAGAGAGAAATAAGTTTTAAAAGTCCAGCCAGCAGCCAGGCAGTGGTGGCACACACCTTTGATCCCAGGCCTCAGGAGGCAGAGGTAGGCGGATCTCTGTGAGCCTGGTCTACATTGCTGTAGACTGAGTCATAGTCCCGTGGGTTTGTGGACCTGCTCCTGGGACCAAGTCTTCTTTGGAGCAGAAGCTCTGAGACAAGAATTCTCAACTTTATGGCCAAAGGGGATGATGGTGGGGAACAGGGAGAAGTATGGATTGAGGAACAGAGCACCTAAAACAGCCTCTGATTTCCATCCCTGTGACTGGGGGCCTGTCTAGTCCCCTGGGAATCCACCCCAGCTCAGAGTCTTGGTCTACAAGGCCACCCCTGAGACTACAATGGCAGGCAGACACTGGGCACTTTTTGAACCTTTATTTTCTCCATAAAACAAAGACTAATAGCCAGGTGGTGGAGGCGTATGCCTTTAATCCCAGCACTCGGGAGGCAGAGGCAGGTGGATCTCTGTGAATTCGAGGCCAGCCTGGTCTACAGAGTGAGTTCCAGGACAGGCACCAAAACTACACAGAGAAACCCTGTCTGGGGGTGGGGTGGGGTGGGGAAGACTGTGGTTGTGAGTGGCAGGCAGGACTCTGCTACAAGAAGGGTCTATGTCTTGGAGGAATCTTAACAGTCTGGGCCAATGAACAGATTCTGCACAGTTGTCTTGATAAATGTGGTCATATATCCTCATATCCCTGAAAAAGGAAAGGAGAGTCATCTTGTTCCCATGCTGGCTGGAGGAACAGGGATCAGGAAATGACTCCCCATGCCAGGAAAAGCAGGCAGCCTACAGGCTCCATTCTTGGCCCAGGAGGCAACCAGATGGCCCTGTAGAACCTGGGAAGTGATGTTCCAGAGATGACGGGGGCAGGGTGGAGGATATGAAAAATAAAAAGGTCTTGGGACCTAGGAAAACAGGAGTGGACCTGGCATCGGCCCTTCTGGGGCTCCTCTGCCTCCCTCTCCCTTAGCAGCTGAGGTTTACAATGTTCTCTCCCAGACCAAAGCAATTTTCTCCGGCAGCTGCAAAGAACCAAAGATGACTCTTGAAGCGTTTATAATTACTCTGAGCCAACATTTACCAATAGGATATTCAGTCTTACAATCCATATTTCTGGCCGGGCGGTGGTGGTACACGCCTTTAATCCCAGCACTTGGGAGGCAGAGGCAAGCAGATCTTTATGAGTTCAAGACTAGCCTGGTCTACAGATGAGTTCCAGAACACCCAGGGTTACACAGTGAGACACTAGCTCAAAAAAGAACAATAGCAACAAAAGTAAGGTAGATGGTGACTGAGTCAGATACTTCCCAACCTCTGGCTTCCACAAACATAGTCCTGCATGCTTACACACACATAAAACATGCACAGCACACATAAGGACTGCAGAGACGGCTCAGTGGTTAAGAGCACTGGCTGCTCTTCCAGAGGCCCCAGGTTCAAATCCCAGCACCCATGTGGTGGCTCACAAACGTCTGTAACTCCAGTTCCAGGGGATCCAAAGCCCTCTTCTGGCCTCTGAGGGCACCAGGTACGCAAGCGGTACACAGAAACATCCATTCACATACCAAAATTTAAAAAAAAAGTGTCAAAAGCATGTATATACGCTGTGCATACAAAACCAGGCTTCTGGAGTCTGATCAGAGGCTGGAGGAAGGCAGGCAAGGTGATTCAGCGAGGAAGGGTGCTCACTGTACAGCCCGGCAATCCGAGTTCAATCCCTGGAACCCATGTAAACCCCACAAAGTTGTTCTCAGATCACATGTCCACTGTGGCATCCATACATCAACCACTACATCACACGTGTACACATGTGTATACACACACACACACCATAAATAATAATAATAATAATAATAATAACAATTTTGGAAAATAAGAAGTTGGAGGAGGGAGTAGCAGGAGCCACCTGCTGGCAGGGTAGCATGCTGCATCTGCCCCCTCCCAGGAAGGCCTCTGTCGTCTCTCCCAGGCATGGCCTTCAGGTCGTCACTTACTTCCTCACTCAGACTGTTCTAGGCCAACAGCATTTTGTGTGTGTGTGTGTGTGTGTGTGTGTGTGTGTGCACTGGACTCCTACGAGCACCACAAGTAGTTCTCTCTCCTTCCAGGTCGAACCTCACCCTGCCTGTTAGCAATCTGATGGGGGTCTTCGGCTCAGACCAGATGGGCTTCCCACTCGGTCAGGACGCTGGGAGTCACGAGACAGACAGTCCAAAAGAGGGCTGTCAGCGCGGCTCCCAAATGAACCGACTCTGGAAAAGAGGCAGCTAAAGGAAAGCCAAAGGGACCACGGTTCTTACCATCCACCACCTCTGGACATCCGGGGGCAGATTCATGTTATCCCTGGTCCAGACCGGTGAGATGTGACTGTCAAAGTGGCTGTCAAACCAGTCAGAGGTGCCGGCATCGCCCATGCAGCGTCGGCAGGCGCAGCTCTTCCCCGGAAGACCCTCCTTGCCAAGGCGCTGTAGTCCCGTATAGCCTGGCACCAGCTTCACCCGGTGTGTTCCACCCAGGGCCCCCGAGTCCAGATAGGGCAAGGTGGCCATGCTGTGGTGTGAGTAGGTGAAGAGCAGCGACATGATGAACACCAGCAGGAAGGCCACGGAGAGGAACCACACCCGCAGGGAGCACTTCATCGTGCTGGCCACGGGGCAGCCGTCACCGTGGCCAATCCTTTCCCAGCCTACTGTGGGGCCAGCCACGGTGCAGCCTGCTTGCGTGGGCAGCCCGTACAAAGGGCATAGGCGCACGAGGTGTGGCGGGGGACTCTTGTCATACCCTCCCTCGAAAGAAGGAGAAAGCACGTCTGCAGGGGTAGCCCCCCTCCCTCCCGCCCCCCGTCCCTGAGCCACTGGAGCCCCCCCTTTAAGGCTTCATCGGGTCTCTCAGTCACTAGCTGGGCCACAGAGGCTCTGCTTCTCCTGCCACCCTGTCAAGGCAGAGGTCAGTCCATCCCAGCCCTCTAGTCCCTTGTGACTGCTGGCGGCCAGCTCCAGGGACTCCCCTTTTTGGCGGCTTGAAAAGGTCCAGTCTGGAGCAGTCGGGGTCCTTGTGGCTCATGAGCAGACACTGAGGCTGCCCCTCCTCCCCTGCAGTGGGGAAGTCCTGGAACTCTGATCTCAGCAGCAGCGAGGAAGCGGGCTTCAGGGGGCCTGCATTCCATGCAAGAGTCCTCTTCAAGCTCGCAGGCCCTCCAGGCCCAACTCCTTGGCCAGGGGAAAGGAGCCCCTCCTGAGGCCAGAAAGAAAACCAATGATCTTCATGGGCATCAGGAAACTGCCGTAAAAACCAAGGCCCTCCTCTCCCTCCACAGCTTCTGTTCTGCTGCTTCCCATCAGCTGGGCTGGTTGGTCCTCTCTCCTGGTTATTGCAGCCCCAGCTGCCTTTGCACAGGGGATCACAGAGCACCTACTCCTGCTGGTGGCGGGGAGGGGGTCCTCTGGAGCTGGGACCAGCTGCTGCTCAGCAAGGTGCTGCGTCTAAGCCATGTGGGTCAGCAGACTCCTTCCTGGGACTGCTGGCCTTGGCAAGGCAGCTGTCCTGCCCACCCCTGCTTCCGGTGTAAGGAGGCTGTCCAGCCCTTGGCTCCTGTCAGCGCTAATCCCCTGGCAGGCTCTTCCTCACCTGTCAGGCGCCAGGTTGCCACAGCATGACCCTGAAATTCAGAGAGGAAAAAGAATATGCACATAGAAAGCAGGAGCCCGCGCGAGCGCACACACACACTCCCCCCCCCCCCAGGCCCCGCCCATGGTCTCAGAGGGGATAAAGTCCGCAGTAAAGGAGATAAGAGTTTCCTTAACAAAAGGGTAGACACCTCCTGAATGCTTAAGGGAAGTTCCTTGTCTGTGCATCCTGCATAATGGGTGTTAATAGTTTAGATGCAAGATTGTAAAACATCTGTAGCGAACTTCTGCCCTCCAGGGTTCTCCCATTGTGCTGTAAGCCTGTATTCAAGACCTCCTCCCTCCTTCAATAAACGGCATTCGGCATTAAAAAAAAAACAAAAGGGTAGACAAAGGAAAGGGCTCCCTTCTCTAACCATCCACAGATAGCATCACTTTGCCTAACCCCAGCCTCGAAGACTGAGTTAGTGCAACACCTTCACTAATTAGCCTGAGAATAAACAAGGAGTTAGCTAATTTCCCCAGGGTCTGCCGGCAAAGGCTGACATACTCAGCTTGGAAAGCCTGGTCCAGCTTTGTGTAGGTTGCTTTCAGGAAAAACTGAGGAGAAATCGGTCCAGAGAAGATTGCAAGGTCTGAGAATATTGCCATCCCCCACATAGTGCTCTCAGGGAACTTCTAGTGCCCATGGGAAGCTGGAAGGGACTTGTCCGTGATCTCTCCGGTCTGGACTGTACAGGCAACATTTCTGACTGGTTCAGTGGACCATGAACAATCCTTCCTGCTCTGATGTGCAAGGGAAACAAGTCAGGAGATGGGGTTTCTGGCTTCAGAACCACCACCAACTAGCCCCTTGGGCAATTTCCTTCATCTGTGCATTATGGACAAAACAACTCCAAGAGTCCTGTTAGCCCCAACAGCCCGAGGCTCCACGCTGTCTTAGCAGACAACAGGGAGAAGAGGCCACTTGCAGAGCTGTTGAGTACTGGCCTGAAGGAAAAGAGCTGGAATCCATGCTAAGGGAACCTCTTAAACCTTCTCTTTAAATCCAGACAAAGTTCTGACAAGACCCCTGGGTCTCACATCCACCCCTTCCTTGTTGAAGGCTAGACAGAGACATTCTAGGGTTCTCTGGCTGCTGCTGGCGGCGGCAGGCTGTCTTGGGATCTGTGTTAAAAAAGATGCCAGCTAGGACAACAGCCTCCAGCTCCAGAGGGAGGTCGCAGGAAGATAAAGAGCTGAGGGCTGGTCAGTAGTGAATCAGAGGCCAGCTAGGGGCCCCAAGAGATCCAAGACTGTGCCTCAACAAAAACCAAAGGGAGCAGAGAGATGGTTCTGTGGGTAAAGTGACAGCCTTTGTTCAATCCCTGAACTCACTTAGAGGAAACCAAGTTTGCTACAAAGTTGTCTTCTTCTGATCTCATGTAGGTGACATGTGCCCCCACCCCACCCCCACCACACACATGAAGAACAATTAGAAAAGGGGGGTCTAGAGAGATGGCTCAGTGGTTAGTAGTACTGGCTGCTTTTCCAGAAACCTCGGTCCAGTTCCCACCTGCCACAGGGAGGATCCACTGCCCTCTTCTAGCCTTCTCGGGCACCAGGCATGAATGTGGTGCACAGACATACATGTAGACAAAACTCCCATACACATAAAATAAAAATAAATGAACCTTTAAAAAACAAAACAAAACAACCCGGCCCCCTCAGGGTGTAATAGCTCAGATTTCTTCCGTGAAGCTAAACCCCGGAGCCACCAAGGAAGGACTAGTTATTAGCACAATACGTGAGCGAAGATGTTAATTCTAGATTGGGAAAAGGACACTTATAGATGTGAAAGTACTTGCTCAAGGCTGTGACCTTATGAGTGGCAGTGAGCTCTGAGACCTGGCCTGACTCCAAAGCCTGACAAGAGCCAGTGTGCTGAAAAAAGCCTGTGAGCAACAGCAGCTGCAAAGGCTCATGGGAGTAAGGGAAGGGTAGAGGTGATGAGACGGCTCAGAAGGTAAAAATACTTTCTTCCATGCCTGCTGACCTGAATTCAATCCCTGGGACCCACACCGTAGAGGGAAAGAGCCGACTACCTTACGTTGTCCTCTGATGTCCACATCCATAAATAATTAAATAAATACTTTTTTTTTTTTTTAAGCTTCAAGCCAAGCATGAAGGTACATGCCTATAATCCCAGCTCTTGGGACACAAAGGCAAGAGGCTCTTTTGAGTTTAAAACCATCGTGGTAGTTTGAATAAGAATGGCTAACATACGCTGCTCACATATTCAAATGCTTAGTCACCAGGGATTCTGGTGGCTCTATTTGAAAGGATTAGAAGGATTGGGAGGTATGGTCTTGTTGGAGGAAATGTGTCACTGGGGGTGCGCTTGATGGTTTCAAAAGCCCATGCCACGCCCAATCTGTGGATCATGATGTAGCTCTCAGCTACTACTCCAGTGCCACACATGCCGCTGCTGCTGCCGCCGCCGCCATGCTCCCTGCCATGATGATAATGGACTAAACCTCTGAAACTGTAAGCAAGCCCCCAATTAAATACCTTCTTGCATAAGAGTTGCCTTGGTCATGATGTCTGTTCACAGCAACAGAACAGTGCCTAAGACAACCAATCTCCACTGCATAGCAAGTTTGAAGGTAGCCTGGGCAACATAAGACCATCTCAAAAAACCAAAAGGAAAACATCACCACAGGGCTGGAGCTGTGGCTCGGGTGGTCCAGTTCTTGACTAGCGTGCACGAAGCTCTGGGTTCAATCTGCAGCAGCGCACCAAGCATGTGGTGCCCATCTATTGTCCTGGCACTTGTGAGGTAGACCAGGAGGATCAGAAGTTCATGGTCATTCTCAACCAGATAGCAAGGCTGAGGCCAGCCTGGGATACATGAGACTGTGCCTCAGACAATAACAAAACACCCAAAGCTTCACTCACATGCCTTTTCCAAGGCTCTTGAACTGACTCCAGGCAGACCCCAAAACTGGCTCTAATGAGCCTCTTCAAATGCTCCACTGGATCCTGAAGCAGATTATACCTTCAAGTAGACTGAATAGACTGAAAATGGGAAGCCAACCCATTGGATCTTCCAGGTCTCCCTTTGCCCATACCCACGCCCAACATCTAAGGAAAATAACAGTTTTACAGAGTTCTGTTCCCAGCTTCTGTGATCTGAAGAGAGCCATTCACGGGACAGGTAGCCCTAGGAGGCAATGACTTTGTAGGCTGGGCAGCTGAAGGAATGAGGACCGTCAGCTGGAGAAATGGTCGTGAAAATGGGGGCTGGGCAAACACTGGCCTAGGAAGCTTCCAGAGGAAACATCTCTGCCAGAGCTGTCACTGACTCCTTGGGATTTAAATCAGTATCAGGTCATCAGAGGCAATTGGACTGCCTTGATAGGGACGGGGGGGGGGGGGGGGCTGGTTCAGGAAATTGTTTAGGGAAGTTCAGAGTGGATGTGGGCCAAAGCTCTTGCTTTAGAATCCCATGTCCACTCTGTTACTGGGAGCTCAAGCTCATGTAGTAGACAGATGGAAGCAAAGGAAGCGTTAGCGGTATCAGAACCTCTAGACATGCACTCTAGCCCCAGAGGTCATCCAGCACTGGCCCTGACTTGTTTCATTTCCACTTGTGAATTCCTCATGTCCTAGGTATCCTAACTGAGGTCCCTCTCCTTCACAGCTGCACAATCACCCACAAAATGTCATATAAAATGTAAGGAACGGGGTTTTTGAGTGTGGTGGCGCATGCCTGTAATCCCAGCACTTGAAAGGCAAAGGCAAGAGAATCATGAGTTTAAGGCCACCACCGGCTACATGGACAGTTTTAGGCTAGCCTGGGCTCCATAAAGAGATGGAGCCTCAAAAACAAAGCCAGGTGTGATGGCACATACTTTTAATCCCAGCACACAGGAGGCTGAGACAAGTGGATCTTTGAGTTTACCAAAACTACAAAAGCAAGTCCAGGCCAGCCAAGGCTACATAGCAAGATCCTGTTAAAAAATAAATAAATAAATAAAATAAATAAATAAATAAATAAATAAGCATTTTAATTGCTAGAAACCCATCTCATCTCTTCCTCCTAGGAAACCACAGCTTCTCCAAGGAGTCTATGCCATGGACTTCAATCAACCATCCAAGATCCAGGAGAATGTGTTGCCCATGGTGCTTGCTAAACCGTGAGTATAGACCCAGCTGTACCTTCATAGTCAGTTTAACTAACTGTTTCATGAATGGCTTTTATTGTTTCTGGGCACAAAACAGGCTGTCTTGGACAACTCAGGAAAAGAGCTTTAGAAGTGCAGGGAGAATCACATGGATTTGGATGCAGTTTTCTTCTTCCCACTTAACAATAAAAACTGATACGGTTAGTGGTTTATTTGAGGCAGTTTTCTGGGTTTTGGAAATTACTTTGGAGCTAGGTGTGTGTGGTGGTTCATACCTGTGACCTCAACACTGAAAGAGTTCAAGGCCAGACTGTTAACAAACTGAGCCAGTAAATGGCTCAGAGGTCAAGGTGCTTACACCAAGCCTGACCATTGGAGGCGACCCACTCAGTAGACTTTGAGAACCAACTTCCTGAAAGCTGTTCTCCGACCTCCACCAGTGTGTGCACACTCCATCCCACATACAAATAAACAAATGAGGGGGAAAGTTCTAATGTATACTTCAAATGCATAAGCTACATATGGTGTATGGGGGGCTGCACCCACCGCTGCTGTGCAAAAATCCTCTTGTGCACTGTAAAGATCTGTCACTCAAATTGGTTTAATAAAACGCTGATTAGTCAGTAGCCAGGCAGGAAGCATAGATGGGGCAACCAAACTAAGGATGATGGGAAGAGTCTTCTCACACAGGGAGCAGGAGATGAACATGCCAATAAAAGTACCACCACGTGGCAAAGCATAAATAGAAATATGGGTTAACTTAAATGTAAGAGCTAGTTAGTAATAAGCCTGAGCTATTGACTGAGCATTTATGATTCATATTCAGCCTCTGAGTCAGTTATTTGGGACCAGGCAGTCAGGACAGGGAAACATCTGTTTATTCCCTCCCTCCCCCCAACCAAAGACAGTGTCTCACTATGTAGCTCTGGCTGGCCTGGAACTTGTAGCAACCCTCTTGCCTCAGCTCCTCAAATGCTGGGAGACTGTAGGCAATCACCTCCATGCCAAATGTTTACATTGCTAGGCTTTATAAGAGGTTTGGGGCCATAAATTTTGTAAATTTGGGGAGACCATGTAATAATAATCATTTCCATGAGACCTAACCAATCTCAGACTCCTGAGGCTAAATAAATGGAGAAAGTAACACCCAAGAGGCTGAGGCAGGCCAGGCCTTGAAGAGTGGATGGACTTACTCCTCCCTTCCCCCAGCCTTTTGATAGTCAGAGAACTCATGGTCAGAGGAGGCTCCCATGGAGCAAAGCAAAGCCCACGGGAGGCCCTCACCAGCACAGCGGTAAATGGAGCAAAGGGTGCTGGGAAGGGGAGCAGCCAGGACTACTCTGTAGGCTACAGTGTGTTTAGAACCCATCTCGGTCAGATCCCAGGAGACCAGCCACAGAAATAACCTAATGAAACACGGGATAGCACAGCCTCAGATCAGCACAGCTGAACACAACTTGCAACTTCCTTGACTGGCACAGACAAGAAATGTAAAATGTGAAAGCACTGAGGATGGGGGATTGGGGTGGGCAGAGCTCTAACCATCCACTCCCACCCTGCCTGAGGGTATGTCCCAAAGCCTCCTCCTGAGGACAGCAAATCAGTCCATCATTCAAATGTCAGGATCCGTTATAAACCCTAGGCACATCTGGGGATGGCTTCTCATTTTACTATTCCTGATCAAAAATCCCAGGACTAGCTAACCAGGTCAGCCAGACAGAAGACCATTGCTTCTTCCAGAAACCTTCCAAACTTTTCCAACAACTGGGTACACCATCAAAAGTTCTCTTTCCTATTGATTCGTGCCAGCACACTATAGGGGCCAATTCCTGCCTTCTGGGTGAGGCAACAGCCAAGCTTGACCAAAGGTGCCCTGGGGGCTCAGTCACTATCTTGAGTAAGAGACCCAGAGTCCCCTCAAGATGGCTCAGTGATCGATGGTGAAAGGGATCACTATGACCCATGAAGAGATGGAAAGAATCAACTCTACAAAGATGTCCTCCAGCCTCCACTTAAGAGGCCCTTAAAAGGCTTTTTCGTGGGGCTGGAGAGATGGCTCAGCTATTAAGAGCACCTGGCTGTTCTTCCAAAGGACCTGGGTTCTATTCCCAGCATCTACATGGTGGCTCATAACTGTCTGTAATTCCAGTTCTCGATGATCTGATGCCCTCTTCTGCCCTCTACAGGTACGACACAAACACATGGTCATCACATGTCATAGACATGCATGAAGGCAAAACACACACATAAAATAAGGACAACTTTTAGGTGTCAGTTCTTGTCCACCATGTGGGTCTGGGGGACTGAACTCAGGTCCTCGGGCTTGGGGGCAAGTGCTCTAACCCACTGAACCATCTTGCTGGCCCATGTTTTATTTTTGTCCTAAATTACATTTACTTATGTGTGCCACAGTACAAGTGTGAAGGTCAGAGAACAACTTGCAAAGAGTTGGATTTCGTCTTCCACTATGTGGGTCCTAAAGATGAAAATTAGGTCACTGAGGCTTGACACAAACACTTTTACCTGCTGGTCCAACTCGCCAGTACCGTTGTTGGTTGGTTGTTTATTTTACCTATATAAGTGTTTTGCCTGGTGCCTATGGAGGCCAGGAGAGGGCATCAGAGCCCCTGAAACTGGAGTTACAGATGGTTATGAGCTGCCATGTAGGAGCTGGGAACTGAACCCAGATCTGCAAGAGCAACAAGTGTTCTTAATTACTGGGCCATCATCTCTCCAGCCCCTTGTTACTGCTTTTGCCTTTGTTTTGTTCTGTTTTGTTTTTCAAGACAGGGTTTCCCTGTGTAGCCCTGGCTGGCCTCGAACTCAGAGATCTGCCTGCCTCTGCCTGGCATGAAAGGCGTGTGCCACCACTGTCTGGTTCCCCTTAAACTTCTTATGTCACCACATTCCACTGTATTTGTTTTCATTTCATTTCATTTTTGGAGGACTTTTCTTTATGTGTACATGTGCATGCGTGGCTATGAGCACATGCAAGCAGGTGCCCAGGGATGCCGGGAGAAGGAGTCAGATCCCCTGGAGCTGGAGTTTGGCTGTAGGCTACCAGATGTGGTTTCTGGGAACCAAACTCAGGTCCTCTGGCAAAGTGCTGTTAACAGCTGAGCCAGCTCTCAAGGCCCTGTTTTCATTTTTTGAGACAGGGTCTTGACTGGCCCCAGATACCCAGCATTCTTTCCCCCTCACCTCCCACAGGCTGGAGTTACAGGAAGGAACCGCCACACCTGGGTGGGTCGTTTGTTTTTTCTCCCATCATCCACTGTACTTACAGATTTGTTTATGTGTTATTATCTTACTTTGTGTTTTCTCTATTATTTTTGTTTAGTTTTTTTTTTTTCCTCTCAATTTTCAGTCGACTGACATATTATCCCTCCCACCCATACCACTTTTTCCTCTCCTGGTTTAAAAGTTAGATTCCTCTTCTTTTTTTTTTTTTGGTTTTCAAGACAGGGTTTCTCTGTGTAGCTTTGCGCCTTTCCTGGAGCTCACTTGGTAGCCCAGGCTGGCTTCGAACTCACAGAGATCCGCCTGGCTCTGCCTCCCGAGTGCTGGGATTAAAGGCATGCGCCACCAACGCCCGGCTTCCTCTTCTTTTAATAGTTATGTTAAATTGTTAGCATACCTACATTATTTTCCTGATGAAACCTAGCTTTTCAATGGTGTCATTTTCTTAAAAATGACAGAAACTTTGGTGTGACTTAGCCATTAAATTCTCTACCTTGTTCTACTTCATTCCTCTTCGATAAATGCACTTAACGATTTTGCTTTCCTTCTTTTTTTTTAATTTAAAAATCCAACGTGGAGACTGAGAAGGCAGCTTGGCTAGTAAAGTGCTTCGCGTGCCAGGATGGGGATCTGAGTTTCATTTCCAGAAGCCACATTATTAAATAAATAATATTAAAAATAAACCCCTGGTGCGGTGACAAATACTGTAATCCCAGTGCTGGGGCAGACAGATCCCTAGGCCTATTAACCTATGAGAGATCCTGTCTCAAAAAACAAAGGAGAGGGGTTCTGGAGAGATGGCTCAGCGGTTAAGAGCACTGGCTGTTCTTCCATGGGACCCAGGTTCAATTCCCAGCACCACATGGCAGCTCACAGCAGTCTGCAACTCCAGTTCCAGGGGATCTGACACCCTCACACAGACACACATGCTGGAAAAACACCAGTGCACATAAAGTAAAAATACATAAATCACTTAAAACAAACGAAAACAAAGGAGATGGCCCCTGAACAACACCCTGATTTTCCTCTGGCCTCCACACATATTCTCATCCTGCCCACCCCCTCCATCTGTCTCTGGACTTTTGCTTGCATGTTTGGCCATCTGTGGCGGACACTGCTCGTCGCCCATTGACAGTGGCTGTCTTCTTTTCCTGCCAACAAGATCCTGATCTGTTCAGGAAGCTAAGACCCAAGATATGAAGCCAAATGTAGCCAGCTTCCTTCCTTCCTTCCTTCCTTCCTTCCTTCCTTCCTTCCTTCCTTCCTTCCTTCCTTCCTTCCTCCCTCCCTCCCTCCCTTCCTTCCTTCCAATCAGGCACTGGCATAAAAACAGATCAATTTAAGTTAAAGAATGAAGGCGATGTCTCTAAGGGCTGTCTGTGAACTGAACTCGGGTCCTCTGCAAAAAAAAAAGGTATACTCTCTGCACCAGTGAGCCATCTTTTCAGCCCCACAAGCATCTTCTGTAACGTCCTCATTCCTTCCAGACAAGCCGGTAACGGGAGGATTGCCTTCTTGCCTTTATTTATTTTGGGGGATGGGCAGGGTCCTGCTATGTATCCGGGCCGGCTTTGGACTCAGTGACCTCCTGTTTAGTCTCCAAGAGCTACAGGCACACACAGCTGGATCTGCTGCTCTTCTCTGGCACAATTAAAAGTCAGCCTGGGCCTCAGCTGAGGAGCTGAGAACTTGAAAAGAGCCAAATGGGCCTTTCTTCAAGAGCGAGTCCACATGGTTGATAACCATCTCTCACTGACCGGGTGAGAGGCTGAAATCGTAAGTGCTATGGAAGCTGCTCTTGGCAGTAAGTTCTTATCTTGTTCATTTCTTATCTGAAAGATCCCATTTGTCATGTCAGCCTACCCTGTCCCTATCTGCTGTGACCTGGACTAAAGGTGACAGGGAATAGGAGAGCCGTACTGACTGGTGCTTGTCATCAGCTTGCTCCAGGGTGTGTCGGTCTGTTTCCTTCAGTGTGTCGGCTGGAGTTCTATCAATCTTGTTAGCGATGGTTTGATATTCCTTCCCAAGAGACAGGCATTGGCAAGGATCCCCAGTCCCCTGATATGAATAGTTGAGTCCAATGCATCCCATCAAGACAGAGCTGTAAATTTATACTCTAAACACAGCAGTCATACATAAAAAGATAAAATTCTAAAAACAGTAACCTGCCCCCACCCCTCACCACAATCACAATGGCTAAGCATGCCTGGGTAAGAACTGGCCCAGAGAACACAGGGAAGAAATCAGGGTTGAGGTCCACAGGCCTGCCGGTCTGAACCTGGAAAAGCAAGCTGCAGAGAAGCTGCTGCTGACTATTGTTTTTAAGTGGCTGGTTTTCAGGCGGCTTTCTTAGGAGACATAGCCTTACAGTCTGGACCTAAGCTGAGCTGCTGCAATAAGACAGACTCCAAGACAAACATGACCGCTCACCTCTGTAATCCCGGCACTTAGGATGAGGCAGGAAGATTACAGGCAAGTTCGAGATCAGCCTGGGCTACATAGTGAGATTCTGTCTCAACCTGGAAAAAAAGAAAAGAAAAGAAAAGAAAAAAAGAAGAAAGAAAAGAAACCTGTAGAGGAAGAAACAGGCCGCCGATACCAACAGTTAGTACAGAAACTGACCACAGGCTGATGAGATGGCTCTGCAGGTAAAGGTGTTTCCTGACAGGTCTGACAACCTGAGGTCGACCCCCAGGCTCCATCTGGTGGAAGGAGAGAATCTGCTCCCAAAAGCTGGCCTCTGATCTCATCCAGATCTGTATATCTCATCTGATATACATCCACTGTGGCATGTCTGCCCCCTCCCTCCAACAAATGAATGTAAAAAAAATTTTTTTAATTGACACGCTAAGTCATGCATTATTGCATGTGTCCATAGTTCCAGCTCTTCAGGAAACTGAAGTGGGGTAACTGCTTGCACCTAGGCCCTTGAGTCTGTCTTGGGCAATACAGGGGGGAAGGGGGCGGGGACACAGAGAAACTGTGATTTTTGAGAACGATCATGTAACCATAGCTGTGGCTGCGGTTGTGGTTCAGTGGTAGGAAGTCTATTTGGTGTGTCTGGCATCCAGGTTTCAATCCCGAGCCTGCACACATAGAATTGAGTTAGGTGATAATGAGAAGCATGGAAACGTAAGTCCACAGTCATGGTGGGCGCCCAGTGTCAATGTATGTGGACCCTCTATCTTTTTGCTCTGCCATCTTCAGAGTGTAGGATGTTTCACCCTAGAGTTGTGAAAAGGTTGCTGCACTCCAGACCATTTCAAGCAGAAAAATGTCAGGAGAGAAAAGGAAGCTTGCTTGCTTTTCACATGCTCTCTGTCTGGTAGCTCACGACCAACTGTAATTCCAGCTTCAGGGGATCGGACGCTTTCTTCTGGACTATGCAGGCACCTGCATGAATATGTGCATACCCATACACAGTTTTTAAAGTAAAATAAGTCTTTTTGTTTGTTTGTTTTTTCGAGACAGGATTTCTCTGTGTAGTTTTGATGCCTGTCCTGGATCTCACTCTGTAGACCAGGCTGGCCTTGAACTCACAGAGATCTGCCTGGCTCTGCCTCCCAAGTGCTGGGATTAAAGGCATGTGCCACCACCACCTGGCCTAAATAAGTCTTTTTTTAAAGGGGAAAAACACTTGTGTTCCTTACTTTGGTGATCAAATTATTGAAACAAGGCACTCCACGGGGGTGAAATTACCCCCAGGAACCTCCTACAGGGAAAAGGAAAAGGCTTCAAGAAGCTTGGCGCTAACCAGAGTGGGAACTTGTCTCCCAGAGAGAGATTTCCCACAATGCTGACTACTTGTCAGACTACCTCCCTAGAGAGAAGCTCAGACAATGATAGGCAGGACAACTAGACTGGGTTTCATAGCTATGCATAAACCTCACAACAGGAACCCATGACAGACCCAGGGGAAAGGTCACTGGATCTCTTTGTCGTCTTCCCGATGTGGCCACACTGAATAAATCTCCTTTTTTCTGCTTTGAACTGGCTAATAAGGCTAATAAGGATGCAGGGCTGAGCCTGGCTTGCGAGGGCTGCCGGATGCCGACACCAACACCGACTCTGACTCCGGTGCCATCGCCTTCACCCTCCTCTCAGATCACTTCCATTTGTGACTGCGGATCACTATCTGGACTTCCAGGTAACTGTGAACATCTTCCCAGTCTCTCTGGACCTCTCTCTCCCCTTGTTTTTAACCTATGTTCTCCGTGTATTCCAAAGGGTCTGCCCTCAGTCCTTTTTGTTTCTGCACATCATGTCTTTTCCAGCCCAAGAGCATGCATTCCTGACTGGCTCTTTGGCATGTCCACATAACACTTCAGACTTTACTCAACATCTCCTGCATGAGGCCAAGGTCAGACTCATGATCATAAACAGCATTCAGAGATCTCAAACCAGGCTTATTTCCAATCATACCTTACCCTCTTGGGATATGAACTCATTTGAATCACAAGCAATATCTGGCCCACATTTATTAAGAGGAACTGGAACTGAAAAACCAAAAACCAAAAACCAAACAAACAAACAAACAAACAAAAACCCATAAATGTGTCTACCTTTCTCACTTATAATATAAAATCTACAACCTGAATTGTAGTCAGTTACAGGCCAGACTGGGCTACAGTAAGACCTCATCTCAAAATTAAATATATTAATTAACCTCAAGGCATAGAGATTGTGTTGCTTAATTCATCATCTCTGTCCTACTACATGGTCTAGTATAGTCCTATATAGACTAGACATTAAGGGGGCTGGAGAGATAGCGAACTGGTTAAGAGCATTGGCTGTTCTTCCAGAGGACTTGGCATCATTTTCCAGCACCCGGATGGCAGCTCACAACCCTCTGTAACTCCAGTTCCAGGAGACTTGAAGTCTTCTTCTAGTCTCAGCACAGCACACATGTGGTACCCAGACAGACATACAAGCAAACACCCATACACATACAAATATTAGGACAGGCATCAATAAATGTTTGCCTAACCGTCATCTCTGTATAAGTAACCTTAAGCTATAAGAATCAGAAAAACCACTGGCTATAAAAATTGTTTTGAAATCTTATTTTGGAGATCAGGTTTCATGTACCCCAGGCTAATCTTGAACTATGTCACCAAGAATGAACTCTTGAAGATCTGAGCCTCTACTTCCCAAGAGCTGGGATTACAAGATGGGCTAAGATACTTGTTAGAGAAGTCCTCTATCAACTTAGGTACACCCTAACCACACACATACACCTTTTTTTTGTTGTTGTTGAAACCAAGTCTCATCTTGGCCTAGAACTCACTGTGTAGCCAAGGATAATCTTGAAATCCTAGGATCACAGGCACAGGCCAGTAGGTCCAGCTGAAATATTTAGGTATGCAGATAGAGATGATAATTATATTCTGCCCCACATTCATTTGTCCCCAAAATATAGAAGGAAGAGTTTTCTCTAATTTCTTTTTATCACTCAGTACTAGAGAGTTACAAATGCTAGCCAAGTACTTTACCACTTAGTATAATCACCAGCTTTGTGTTCCGTACGCTTATGAAAAAATTAAGACAGGTTTCACTAAGTTGCCTAGGAATGCCTCGAACTTATGATCCTTCTGTCTTGGCCTCTTGAGTAGCTAGAAGTAACAAAGATCGCTCCTCTATCCACGTAAGCTCAAAGCCTCCGCAAGTTAAGTAAGTACCTAGCAAAAATCTGAATTTACATTCTGGCATTGCCACTGGTCACCTACTAACCATCTGACCTCTCGGATCTATGTCCTTATCTATGAGGTGAGACTGTCATCCCGAAAAGACATGGCAGTCCTGAAAAGATTAGAAGCAAAAGGCTCCCAGTACACTAACTGTCATTTGGGTGGGCAAGCTGAGGACCGCAGTCCACCTAGATCCCCATCCCATTCGGGTAATTCCTGGCCTAGAACCCCACAACCCTGCACAGCATCCTGAGGTATAAGCTCACCACCCTACCTCCCACCCTGAGGCCAATCTCCCCGAGGCGCAGCAGTCTTGCTCCAGAGAGCCCTCTCTGACCAATCACAGACGCTGCTACCCCACACAGTGCAAAGTACCAGCTTCCAGGAACACAGAGAGGTCTCAGAGCCTGCCATGCCTTGGTTGGCCCCTACTCCTACATTAAACAAAACTGTTGTGTGCACCTCTCACCCTCCTAGCTGCCACGTCATCCAACCACACAGAACAGAGATTCTAAACAGCTCCCTAGGACCCACCCTACACCTGTAGCTCTCTAGCTGTAAGTCGTCAGTCGGATTCTAGGAAAGACAGGAGGGTTCTCCTTGAGGTCTCAGCCACGAGGAGAAACAGGATGCAGAGAAACTCTGAAGGCAGGAGAGAGGGAGAGAACTCAGATGAGACAGGACACATTCAAGATATGGTATAGACGGAGGGAGAGAAAGCCAAGGCTCTTTGGAGGATTTTGGAGAAGTGGAGATTAGCGTGGAGAAATGCTGGCCAAAGGGGAGCTAGACAGGAGCTTGCATGCCCCAGACTTGTGGCTTTCACCTCCCAACTGAGCTAGCTCTCTCCCTACCTGCGAGGGACACTAACCCTGACTACAGCCTCTTCAAGACGAGACGAGGGTGCTTTCTAGTCTTCCTTTAGACAGGGTTCGATGGCTGTTGGTCACTTCATGACCACATTAGCCACACTATGGATGCCTAATGAAGAGACACAGAAAAGCTCCAGGGCCCTCTTCCCTGCGCTTTCCTGCCACCCAGAGAATGCTCTGACTCACAGGGGAAAAAAGAAGAGGGTGTGGCCATTCAAGAAGTATTTATCTGGTTCCACACCAGGGACTGACAGTCAGCCTGCCCTAGCATGCCCCTCCCTGCTAAGCTGCATCAGTATTCCCTCCATAAAGCTATGTGGCTCCTCTCTGATACAATGAGGTCAGCTTCCTCTACCCTGGAGCAGAGCAGTGGGTTTGCTCTGTTTTGAGAACTGCTTGGTTGTTATTAGCCAGGCTTCCTCCAAGAGGGCAGCCCTTCCAGAAGCTGACCATGGGATAACCCCCTTTCAAGACTGGCACTTGGGGTCTCACTCTCTTAATGGAGCTGGCGATGGCTTCCCATGGCTTATCCCAAAGAAATAAACACCTGTGGAACCCTGATGCTGGGGGCAGAACCAGGGCTTCAAAAGGAAGAGAAGGTACTCCTTGAAGAAAGTACCATGCTCTATCCCCATCAGGGCAGCCCTCCTGGCTCTGCTTAGCAACTAGTCAGGCCAGTCCCCCCTAGCGCCTCCCTTCCCAAATGCACACAAGACTCTGTCTCCTGGTTTTGGAAGATTCAAACAAGGGTCAAAGAATGAGTTAGGTGTGGTGATATAAGCCTCAAATCCCAGTGCTCAGGAGGTGGAGGTAAGAGGATTGTTGGCCAGCGCGGGTGACAAAGTAAGACACTTTAGATCCAGACAGATACAGAGAGAATGAATCTGACCACGCTCTTAACACCCACGCTGGGAGAGAAGGGGTCAAATCGAGCGGGGCAGATTGTTTCTCGGCTGTCTACCTGGCTGTTCTCCAGCCCATTCACCCACAGGTCAGGAGCCAGATGGTTATAGGGTTTCCACACCACAACAATTCTCAGCAGGAACATGCAGCCAAGGAAGGAAGAGCCAGTTGTAAGGGCCACAAGGCAACTGTTCTCCTAAAATAGCCCAAGCCAGCCAGGATGATTAATAAAAAAATGGTGGACGAGGCAGGAAGATCTCTTCCTGGTTTTCAACCCTTCACTATCAACACTAAAGGATTCCTAAATCACAAGGTGTGGTGGTGAATGCAGAGGCAGAGGCATGTAGATCTCCATGAGTTGAAGGCCAGCCTGGTCTATATAGAGTTCCAGGGTTCAAGACAGCCAGGGCTACACAGAGAAACCCTGTCCCGAAAAAACAAAACAAACAACAAAAAAGAATTCCTAAATCTTTTTTT
>CABHPQ010169806.1:0-31955 GCA_902168405.1 Peromyscus aztecus
CTAGACCTGCCTGGGCTGAGTCCACCAGGTTGATCTCAATCTTCGGGGGAGTCTTTGCCCTGGAGGAGATGGAAATGGGGGGGTGGGCCGGGGGGAAGGGGGTGGGGCGGGAGGAGGGAGAATGGGGGAATCTATGGCTGATATGTAAAGTTGAATTATATTGTAAAATAAAATAAAATAAATTCAAAAAAAAGAAAGGAGCTCTCCAGAGGTTGCATTCCCTACATAATTTTCACGTTGATAACATGTATTCACAGTTTATTAGAAATAAATGATACTTCTCTGGATATTTTCACTATACAGAGATCCAGATAACATACAAGCAATGAAGATTTACTTCCATGCTATTTAATTTTATATAAATACATAATTAAACATATGCTGTAATTTTATTCTATGTATGTGTATATATGATGTTTTTGATGTTTTATTTAATGGATTTAGGTACAAGTATTTACATTTTATATATTTTAGATTTATATTAGGCTACTATACGACAAATAACGTCAAAATGTTTTAGACAGCTCTAATGATGTTAGTATTTTATGAATACAAATGTAAGTACTAGGTTCCTCTAGAACTGAAAGGTTTAAAAAAAATTTTCGCTTAGACAGCCACATTCTATTTCACCCATCTCAAGGATATGGAGACAGAGCAGATGTTTGGTGGAGAGCTTGTTTGGTAGCAAAACTTTGCTGAAAAATGATGGATCTCTAATGACAAAATGAAATCATTCCCGATATATTTACAAAGCTTACAACTTAAGGCTGTCAGCAAATTACCCTCACATCCATCATAAAGTCATCTGATTAACAAATTTGCCTAGTGATTACCTTCAGGATTTTATAATCTCGACTTGAATGCACTCTCGAAACCAAAGCAGGGTCTGTGAGGAGTGCAAATCTGCCACAAATCATTTGATAAGAGACTTCCTTCCATTCAGCCTTCTGTTGCACAAGACATTCTTTTCCATGGGAGTTGACAAAAAGATGTGTGTGTGTGTGTGTGTGTGTGTGTGTGTGTGTGTGTGTGTATTTTTGTAATATGTATATGTATATGAGGGTCTATTTGTTATGTTGCAGGTCTAGATAGGCATGTAAAGCTGTGAAAGATAGACATTAACATGGAGGTTAAGGAAAAAATAAAAAGCAGGGTTGGTTCACTGGAACACCGCCTATGAGATGATTTCAAAGAACAAATTGAAATGTGTGTGCTTCTGCAAACCAATCATAAGAGGAGAGTATGACAGCTTAGTTTACTATTTGCAGAAGATATACACATTTTGCCCTGGTATCTGCTCCAATTTGAGCAATAAGTATAGAAACATTAGGACTCAGTTGTGCACATTATTAATTTTCATTTCTAACTTTTTGAATTATGCTATGCAAAAAGATTCAATATACCTGAAATTACAGATTCCATATTCTTAGCCTAAATGTAAAACCTAAAAGCATTTGCTTAAAATATTGCTGTTTCAATATTGTCTATAAATCATTCCACTCTGGTTTATGAGATGCAAATTAAGCAGTAAAAAGGAAGACACAAGCTAAATCCAGTAATCAGTATCTGTAGCAGACAATGACTCCTGTGTGTTTCTTTCAGAATTTTTATTTAAAAAGAAAGATAAGTAGCAAGAAAAAACTCAAAATATTATTCAATTAATCTTATAAATCTTTGATATAATTTTTAGAAATAATCACTTATTTTTACATACTCCCTGTCTTCTTTGAACATACAGGGCTCTTTCGGCATCAGCAGAGAACATATACCACTGTTGCCGATTATCTGCTTCAAATGTGATTTCTATCAGCCTGTGTGCTTTGTAGGGAAGGGGTTTTGGCAGACACATACTGTGAAGTAAAGCACAAAGTGGATGGTACAACAATGAAAGACTTATCGGCCCAAATTCATAGAGTCCGTGATCTGCTTTTCTAAACCAATTTTAGATTTCTGCATATTCTTTTATCTGACTTATACATTTTTCAGAATGTTCGCTCCTAATCACCAGGAGAACAAATATCTTTTCATAAAGCTGAATCTCATTACAGGCTCTAAAGGGACAATATTTTACAAAAGTTTCTTTCTCAGAAGCATGAGAATATCAAAACAAAACTTGATAAAAACATCCTGCAGCAGAGAGCATGTAAGGAAGTAAAGAATATATTGAGAAGACGTTAGAAATGAAAAGATATTATTCTTCATTGTGGGAGGAAAGAAAAAATGTAGGAGATTTTTTTATGGAATATTTATTTTGATGCACCACATAAAACTATGAAAAATTATTTGAAAGTCTTTGCATCTGTTTCCATCAGTTTCTGGGTGTACCCTTTCCGAATATAATTGGGCTAGGCAAGGATCTATGATTACTGCAGAATATCTTACATAATATTGCTTAGTCAGTAAATAATTTCCCAGGGTTATATTCAGTGTATGCCAGTGTGAGGAATGACCTAAAGCTTAACAGCTCCTGTGATAAAACAATGAAAAACTTATTTTTTTTTACATCTTCTAAAATTTCACTGCTGAATTAGGAATTTTTTTATAGTACTACATAAATGATGCTGTAATAAGAATTATTTAAGAAGAGAAGCATGGGTTAATTCTTTAAGTAGAATTGTAAGCTGTGATCTAGGAATCATTGTCAGTTTATATTTGAGTTTACTTGCATACATTTTCTTATGTATTTTCTGGATTGTTTTAAAACACGTACTAAGATGCTTCACAGTGGTCCCTTCCTATCTAATTTTATTCATTTAGTTGTTTAGTTTGGATTCATAATCCCAAAATTAACTCCTCAATGTGTACTCGCCCAGTAGACATGGAGGGAATAAAGAAAATATGGAACCCCAAACCCTCCGTGAAGCACAAAGACAATATACAAGGTTTCGTGAGGAAGACTGAGAGTGGTCACGTGACCAATAGGATGGTCTGGCATGATAGGTAAGCTGAAAAAAAGATCCAGCACCTCCTCAAATAGAGGTAACCTATTACTAGAACTGTGCTTTTTCTATGTTAGCCTGTGATATCTAGCAGAGGCATTGTAATCCTGTTATAGGGTAACTCATTTAGATTCTTTCTATTTCTAGAGAAGTAGATTTTCATGTGACTTTTCCCAAAATCTCTACTGCAAGTTATCCCCCCCCCCATGATACAAAGACGAGGACACAAGTGGGTGAGTAGAAAGGGGGAATCTGGATACGGGAGCTACAGAATGAGAGTGAAAATGATTAAAATATCTTGTATGAAATTCTCAAAGAATCAATATTAAAAGAAGTTAAATTTCCAGAAATAATATATACTTACAATTGCAACATATTTAAGTAAATTATACTAGCATAAAATAATAGGAGAATACACAAAATTAATAAGAGATTAATTGACAGATGCAGTAAACTATCACACAGATAATAATTTATTTTCTTATTGAAATAAAAAATGCTGTTTGCAGCTCTCCATCTCTAAATGCACTTAATCTGTAGAATAGCACTGTCAAATAGAGGATCATAATTCAAATACATCAGATCATTGCCTTTGTGTCTGCAAAGTTTCTGATTAGAAAATTTATGAAGAACCATACATGACAGTTATACATGCATAAGAAACTGCTACTCTCTTACTGCCTTCAAGAAACTTTCTCTTTACACTCTGATGATTGAGTCCATCAAAGGCAGAGAGTTACAAGGTCTAGTGAATTTTTACTCTTGGCTAGAAGAAACAGTGAAAGACACTAAGACCATGGCAGAATCCAGAAATCAGGATGGAATAAGAACTCGAGGAAAGAATAAGGAAATGTGCTAGTTCTTGCAGGCTCAGGCTAGGAAGATGCATGATGGACATGCTCATCGGCATAACTTTACAGCACAAGATTAAGACAAGGACCAGGAATAAAAGAACTCATTCCAAAGTGAAATGGATCATATATATGTTGCTAAATATCAGTGGGTTTGTGGCATGGACAAGCGCTGTAGGTCTGAAAGCAAGAGGTCCCTGCTATGAAAAGCAATTTGTAGTTGAATGCTAGGTAGATTTGAATGGGGGACTATACATATTAGAAAATTCCTTTCCTTCCTTTTTGTTGAAACTCACACTATAATTATACTTTTGATTTTGGTATTTGTGTATGTCAGTTCCCGAAATAGATATTAAGAACCCCTATTTAATGTACACTGTGTCTAGTATTTCATACTCAATTTTCTGGGTCCCACTCAGATACCAGCTTCTCTTTTAAATTGTTCCAATATTACATTCTAGTGTTATGAATTGCTGCTTGATATCTGTGTGAACCTCTTCCTATGACTTCCATATTCATAACCTCCCCAGGAGTCTGAGCTCCATGGCTATAAGGAGCATATTATTTTTAAAATGTCAAATACCTAAAGTGAAACCTAGTGAATACTTAATAAATGTTTCATTAATGAAGAAATGAATCAATTAAACTTGGTTATGAAACAACTTATCAAATTAGGGAACTTCCATTGACTGAGGAATACTTTCATACAGTTTTTTCTTTCTTTTTTTTTCTACTCATGGCTATGAAATGAATAATAACACTATTAGTTGAAGTACACACAAAACACAGATTTGTATCAAATATACACATTAGGTAAATAATAACACAAAACTGAAGTTAAATCACAGAGAAACTATGAACATGTATAGAAGAGACATGCAAATGGATATAAATATATACATTGAAAAACTTTGAATACTTGTAATCATGCAAGCATTATTAGTTTTCATGGTAGACTTTTCATCACATTGATGTCACCCAGGTACTATGCATGAGGATATTGGGGGATCACATGTCAGTGCTTCTTGATCTTTTGGAAATAATATTTATGCTCATTTTATGTGATAGGTATATAATGTAATATCTTAAATATTCAATTATTTTAAAATATGCAAAACAATGAAGAATATTAACTAGTCTTAGCACAGTAGGTAATTGCAGATAGTTACTAATGCCCTTATTAACAGGCATACTGTCATTTCCATTAGCTGATGGTGTGTCCCATTATGCTGTGACGCTTCATCAATACTTTCATCTGTGTATCCATCATATGGTGCATATGTAAGGAGCCCAGACCTGAGAGTCTGTAGTGGATGCACATGTTAGCGTGAGTATTTTAGAATAAACATTATTCTCCTACAGTTGTTCAGATGCAATCATAGATCTAACACAGCTGTCCTGGGGGCCCTTAATCCTCATGAACTGTTAAATATGGTTTTGTTTCAGTGAGTGAATATATGAATCTAGATAAACACATCATTTTTTAAATTTCTAAAGTGGTTGAGACACCTTTGAGATAAAAGAAATGTTATAAATATGACGATGATTATTTTTTCCATTGAGGGAGAAAAACATTGTGATTTTGCACTATGTTTCTTTTTTGTCATATTGATGCATCTTCAGCCACTACCAATGAAGAAAAATGTTTGCATCTTCCCCTTCACAAACTATGGGTGGGGAGAGACATCCAATTGAATTAATAACACATCAGTGAGCTCCAGATAAACGATCCAGCCTGAAAGCTGAAGTGCTGTCTTTTATTATGTAGCCAATGATTGACAAGGAGTATACTGAGAGCAATTCATAAAGCACTGACTGTGCAAGACTGATATATTTCATTACATTGAAGATCATAATTTTTATACTAAGAAAGCATAAACACCGTGGTCATTAAGCCACGATGCATATGCTGAATTAAATAATAAGATTGTGTGCTGAGAATAATAGAATTTGCTAACTTGATATTTTCTGTCTTCTTAACTCTGAAACTAAAACTCATTTCATGATGAATTCCATTTTATTTTTGTTGCCAGAGATTTGTTATCACTAAGAAATCAAGACATTTTGTTCAGGGAAAAAAAGTACAAACCACTGAAAATTCTGAAAATACTAAAAGCAACAAGTTCCAACACTAACTTGGAATGTAAATAGTGATGCTTATTTGCAGGACTCGCCTTGCTTAATTTCTAAATGTGCAGTTGAAGTAAATAAGTGAACCTCAAAAAGTTCATAAGCTTTGCCTAAGTTCTGCAGAATTATTTCACACTCAAGCAAGACCAGGAGGCAGGCAAAGGCTTGGTCTCCACTAGAGGTATTTGCCTCATTTATTCCACCAATACCATGAAACAGAGGCCTGGAATTCTGACAGAAAAGCAATGTCTTTGATGACTTAAGACTCTTCATTCTGAATGAGGTTTTAATGATCTTAGCCAGAAACAAACCCCTTGATACAATTTTGAAATGAGTAGATTGAAGCAATCTGTGCCAAATGTCAGTTGGCATGATTGTGCTTATCAATTCCACAGTTACTAAGGTTTTACAGGAGAAATTTTACCATGAGAGAATTTAGTTTGGACATTATTTGTTTTTCACCATCAAGTTTATGATTAAATAATGTGGCACAGACATTCTTTCTCAATATAACGTCTTGGCTTATCCCAGTTCTGCTGAATTTTAATCCAACAAAGGGGTCATTTATCACAGAAACAACCAACTGTGATTCTGAAGGCTTCCCTAAGGGCTAGGGCTGCATAAAGCCCAGTTGGTATCAGTTGACCAGTTGGTATCATAAAGCCCAGTTGGTATCAGTTGACCAGTTGGTATCATAAAGCCCAGTTGGTATCAACTGACTAGTTTGTTCAAGGCTCTAGGTTCAAACTGAAGCAAGGTAAAAATAAATAAATAATTTAGGTATATAATTACTCAAAGAACATCTTTGAATCAAATATGTTTCAGTGGCAATATTTCTACATGTGTGTCTTCTAGATTCTTTTAAGAATATGTATATAGTTTCCAATTATCCACCTACATGACCCTAATAAACCAGCTTTCCTAAACTACATATGAAATAAAACCTAGAGCACACACATCTGACTCTCACACAGCATCTATTAAAAGATGTCTTTTGAATAACTGAGTACAATTTACACACACACACACACACAGAGAGAGAGAGAGAGAGAGAGAGAGAGAGAGAGAGAGAGAGAGAGAGAGACTTGTGTTCTCTATTAACATTTTCTTAGGGAAATGAGGTCTCTTTTTATTCAAGAAGGCCTGCCATGTAACAGTTAAATTGGGTGCTAAAAATTAATTAACAATTTAAACATTCTTAATTGATTTGTTTCAATATATAATCCTTTATGTTAAAAAAATCAGCAATTGGCCAAGAATAAATTTCACAAATATGCCAATGCATAGGTTCCTAAATTAATTAATTAATTAAATTTGTATTTATGTTGAGAGTGTGTTCTATTGAACTTTGTTTAGAAATCATGAAAGAGGGAGGGTTTAATCTCAGAACATGATTTGCACAAGACAGTAGCTGATATTCTGTCCAAGTTTGGAGCTCCATAACATATTCAGAGAGCAGGCTGCAGAGAGCCACAGGTATGATCTGTGTGAGATAAACTGCTTGCAAAAGCAAGAAACAAAAAGGAGTGCACCAGGTTTAACAGGTTACAATTCTGAGAACATTACAGTGGCAAAAAATCCCAAATATTACAAGTCAAGGGATAATAAATATGTAGAAGGATATCATGACCCTGATATGGTCCCTACTCTTAGTAAAATGCTCAATTCAACAGACCCGGACCATGCTCATTTGTGTTGACCTTTAAAAATGTCACAATCTAAGTAGCTTTTAAGAATGAAACTTACTTTCTCAGAGTTTTAGAGGCTACAAGTCATAATGAAGGTATAGACAGAGTTGATTTTTCAGAGGCCTCTCTCCCTGGCTTGCATATGACCCTCTTCAATTTCCTGCTATAGGATATCCTCTGTGCATTCAGCAGTTGTGTGTCTCTGCAGATGTGAGTATCCTCTTACTACAAATATACCAATCACATTGGATAGGTTCCACAGTAAGGACTGAATTTTAACTTAAATTACTACTTTATTGCCCATCTTTGACTATATCACACAATATCCTAAAGGTTAGGAATCCAATGTATGAATATAATTACTGCTATAAATAAAATACAAATAATGGAAGAAGCGAAGTCTCATGTTACAACTTCTATGACTTGTTTACTTCTTCCTCACATGTGATTTTCTGTTGTCCTTCTCCCATGGCTCATGACTCATGAAATTTACACTAATCAAGTTTTAACTTTCTTGGTTAAATGCCTCTGCATTTCACACTGGAATTTAACAAAATACCATAAGAGTATTACTAAACACAGCATAATACTCAGTAAATAAGGCAAAAGCAATCTCCATAATTAAAGTTCTTTATGGTCAAAGTATAAAAGACAATTTTTTGTGTGTGTGCACTGGGTCTAATTTTTGTGGTGATACACTGTGTACCCTAATAAAATTTGCCTGAAGATCAGAGGAGAGAACAAGCCAATAGATAAAACATAGATGCCAGGCAGTGGTGTCATATACCTTTAGTCCTAGCGCTCAATGGGAAAGCAATGAGAGAGACACCATGATGGAGGGAGATATCATGGGTATAGGGAGAAACTCAGTGCTAGGGAAGTTGCTAGGAATCCCCAAAGATGACCCCAGCTTGGACTACTAGAAATAGTGGAGAGGGTGCCTGAACTGAACTGTCTTGCCCCAGTGATCAGATAGGTGAATACCCTGTCATCACAGAGTTTTTCTCCAATGAGTGATGGAGGCAGATGCAGAGATTCACAGCCAAACAGCAGGCAAAACTCCAGGAGTCAAGTAGGAGAGAGAGAAGAGGGATTCCAAGAGCAAGTGCATCAGGATCATGATGGGGAAACCTGCAGAGACGGCCAAACCAAATTAGTTGGGAACTCATGAAAATTGGGCTGTGGAGCCTGCATGGGACTAGACTAGGCCCTCTGCATGGTGAGACAATTGTGTAGCTTGGTTTGCTTAGGGGGCCCCCTGGCGGTAGAACCAGAATCCATCCCTGGTGCATGAGGTGCCTTTTTGGAGCCCACTACCTATGAAGGGACACTTCATGCAGCCTTGAGGCAAGGAGAAGGGCTTGGACTTGCCTCTGCTGGATGTGCCTCCCCATGGGAGGCCTTGCCTTCCTGTTGGGGGGAATGGGAGGGTTTGGGGGCAGACTGGGAGGATGGGAGGAGGGAAGAAGGGGGATCATTGATTGATGTGTAAAATGAATGAAAACAATTTTTCTTAATAAAGAAAAAAAAAAATCCTAGCACTCAAGAGGCAGAGATACATCTGGATCACTGTGAGATCAAAGCCACCCTGGACTAATGACATTAACTCAGTCTAGGAGAGAAAACAGAGCCAGACAGTGATGGCATACACCTTAAATCCCATCACTTAAGCTCTCATGCCTTTGCTTGGGAAGCATCATGCCTTTAATCCTAGTAAGTGATATGGTGGGTGGAGAAAGATATATAAGGCGTGAGGAGATTGGAACTAAAGTCTTTCAGGCTGAGGGATCCTAGAGGTAAGAGATAGCTTGTTCCTTTGTCTCTCTGATCTTTCAGCATTCACCCCAATATCAAGCTCTGGGTATATTTTTTTATCAAAAGACCATTTAATAATTTATTATTCGTTTTAACTAATTAAAGACCTGAAAAAAGGAAGCATGATAAATTGTGAAAATGGTTACTATGTATTGCCAATCAACATAAATGTATTTGTAAAATAAATAAGAATAGAATTATACATGAAAAAAAAAAGAAGAGAACTGAAAAAGTTAACGTAACATTTCCACTGGAAAGTATGTTACTGTATTCTACATTCTATGATTGATAATCAATAAAGTGGTATTTTATGGAATTTTCAAGTAACTTGAAAAAATACTTAAATAATATTTAGTATTATATAACCTCCCTGGACTAAGACTCAAAACATGTCTTAAACGATTTTGTGCGCCGGGCGGTGGTGGCGCACGCCTTTAATCCCAGCACTCGGGCAGCAGAGCCAGGTGGATCTCTGTGAGTTCGAGGCCAGCCTGGGCTTCCAAGTGAGCTCCAGGAGAGGCGCAAAGCTACACAGAGAAACCCTGTCTCGAAAAACAAAACAAAACAAAACAAAACAAAAAAAGCAACACAAAAAAGATTTTGTGCTCTTTGGCTCTTTATCATGTGTGATAGCTGTAATGAACATTTGCATTCCCTAACATAGGCAGGTGACAGGGGCTGGGGTTGGAACATCTTTCCCTCACCCTCACCAGCACCTGGCAGACTAGGAAGGCATGGCCAGCTGTCCCTTTCTTAAATCCTTGTATTTTTTTTTATCTAAAAATTAAATTGTAAAAAAATAAAGAAAAGTGTTCAAAAGTTAAAAAAAAAGACAACTGTCTCATTGGTCAGACAAAATGACTCAGCAGGTAAAGGTACTTGCTGCTCAACCTGTCATCCTGGGTTTGACCACAGGAATCTACATGGTGGAAGGAGAAAATGACTCCTGAAAGTCGTCTGTGACCTCTACATGCCCATTGTGGCAGATGTACCCAGATATATAAATGTACCTCACACACACACACACACACACACACACACACACACACACACACACGTGAATATATATAACAGTAGCAAAATGACTTGTGTTTCATTTTTAGTTTTTAATTTCACTTTACTTTTTTCTATTTACAGGGATTTGGACATACTGGGGAAAATGATTTTAGTCTGATTGTTTTATTCAGATGAGCAACACTGAAGCCTCTTGACTAACTCCTTTATGTGCTCTCTATTTTAGCAAGCATGTAATTTAACAAATCACAAGCTGTCAGATGAGGCTAATTTGAGAGTTAATACACATTGTCACTAGGAGTACCACCAACTCCTTGGGACAAAAGACACCCTATCCTTTTGACAACTAAGAAGCATGCAAGTTCTGTTTTGACATAGCAAGTTACATTCATTAAATTCTCATCAATTTAAGTCAGTATTCTTGGTATAGTTCCTTCAAATTCCCTGCATAGTTTATGTCATTGGATCCTTACTCTCTCTATCTTTCGAACTAGCCTCCTCTCGCCTCACTTACCTTTCTCTTTCATCTTCCATAGTTATTATTCTTTGCTGACTTTTATGCCTTACTGTACTGCATCTTGAATATCACCTGTCACACTGTTTTAAATAAATTCATTTAAATGTGTTACAAGAAGAACCTGAAGTTAACCTACAAAAACGATACCACAGAGTCAAAAGAAGATGAAAAATGAAGAAGTTAGAAAAGAAAAGAAAAAAAAAGAAAGCAAAAAAGATAATTTTCAAAGTAAGTAGATCTACAATAAAGAATAGGAAAGAGACAAAAAGATATTTTCCACATGTTGAAGGATAATTTATTTTCTTGTTAATCATATTTCACAGAATCTCCATCAAAAATTCATATGATAAGAGGGAATTTTTGAGCTTCCTATGAAGTGGTTAATAATGCATTTCAATAAAATAATCAATATATCTCTCTCTTATGTCACAATTAAACATTACAATAAGTACAATAGTTTCAGACCACTTTTACGTAAATATTTACTATTTGAATATTAAGTAATTGACATGCAGAATCATTTCAGGTCAGAAAGACTTAGATCACAGCAAGTAGAAGATGTCAGCGGGAACAACTGGACACAAGCCAAGTTTTAATTAAGTGGCACACTCAGGGGCATGGGAAAGCTACCCCATAATTCATGGCCATCATGTTGAGATACATTTGTTCACATCTATTAGACTGCTCATCCCATTACATCACATTTAGTAATTTAGGTGCACTGGAGCGGAGGCAGTGTGAAATTTGACAGTGATGGTATCCCAAGAAATGGATATTTTTTCTATTCTTTACACTGAGTTTTAAAAAGGAGAATTAATTGCAACAAAAAATAATTCTACGTGAAAACATGCTGTAAAAATATCAATTTCCTACACTAAATTTACTATATTAGTCCAAAAAATAGAGAACAATGAGCATTTTAATGATATATTGTTTCACTTCTTTCTTTTCTTAACACATTTATTTCCTAATTCTTTCAAAAAAAAACTTAAAGTATTTGAACAACACTTTGTCTCCTAAAATGAAATATATGTGGTGGATATATTCTAGTACATAAACATATCCATTTGCTTATATTTTCAAAGCAAAAGCAGCTGAAGAAAACTAATTGTAAAATTATGAATATAGGAGGGCTAAGGGAAAGGAACTAAATATGCACACACAGACATCAAATATTGTAAGAAAAATGTTATAATCTCTACCTAAGTAGCTTTCAAATAAACATAAAGTTTATAAAAAAAACATTTTGTATAACTAAAATTAGTGAGCAAATTCTTTCTCCTAGAGGATGAAGTGAAAATAAAGATTTAAATATTGTACATTCCCTTGATGATGCAATGATGCACCAAAGAAATGAGTTTCACACGTGTAAACATATTAAAATAAATCCTGAAGAAAACCATTGCACAAACCTCATCTGTTATCAGGATGGTGATTTGGCTGACTCATATCTGTCACATGCTTGTGGATTTGAACAAGTGGTCCCCGGTTGGTAGTGCATTTTAGTAAGGTGTAAGAACATTTAGGGTGTGGAGTTTTGATGAACAAAACTAGTGGAGGGCAGTCTCTCGCATTTCCAGTACACTCTCTTCTCTTCCTGTGCCAGGGTACAAGTTTGTATGTCTCTCTTCCTGATCAAGCTACCTCTTGCCATACCTCCCTTGCCAACATGGAGTATTGAACCATAAGTCCATATAGAGTCTTCCTACTACAAGTTGCCTTGGTCATGGTATTGTGTCTAATATAATAAAATTTCCTTTTTTTTTTGAACCTTGGTGGACAAATTGAAACTGTTATTTTAAAGCTATGATATGCATGTGTGCTATAAGGGAAGTAGGTAATTATTTTATTATAGTTATTATTCAAATATTACTTGAAAGCAAAGAGGTATATCTAACAATAGGCTAAGTGAAAAAATCTGCAGTCTTATATTTTATTTGCAATCACAGCAACAAGTTAAAACTTCATCTTGCCCTTAAATGTGTATTTGCTTTTATCAGATATGTGTGCCACCCACAAATTTGTGTGCTGAAATCTAATATCCGATGTGATGGAATTGGGAAATAGGATTTTTGGAAAGTAATGGAGTCATCATAAAAAGGATTTATACCTTGGGAAACCAGCTTTATCCTACAATAGGAAACACTGAACAATTTTCATGAACCAGGTATTTTCTAGGAAGCAGAAAGTAAGCCTTGACAAGACACCAAATCTGTACTATCTTAAAGTTGGGATTATAAGGTCCCAGAACTGTGAGAAAATACATTTATGTGGTTGGTTATGAACCTTACTTTTGACATTTTAATAAATAGAGCCAAAATTGACTAAAGCCTTAATATATTATAACTGTCACCATTTTAAACATCTGTATATAGGTGTATATTCTGTACATCATTCATTATATTACATTCATTATAAGGAACATATTTAGTGAAGCTACTCTGAACCATTCCATAACTAGAAAAGTATTTCTTCTTTCTTTCTATTGTTCAAGGCCTCATCATTTCTTTTCAAAACCATCCTGACCTGATACTATACTATATCTCTTTTAATTTCTTCCATTCCTTATATTCAAAGACTCTAAAGAGATTTTTTTCCTAACAGTATACCCTCTGATTTCTCAGACCAGTGAGCTAAGGCTTATCTACTCTGATATCAAGATGTGCCCTTTATTGTGAATCTATCTTAAAAACTGCATCATTAGCCTGGCAGTGGTGGCGTATGCCTTTAATCCCAGTCGAGTGAGATCCAGGACAGGCACCAAAACTACACAGAGAAACCCTGTCTCGGGAAAACAAAACAAGACAAACAAACAAACAAATAAACAAAACCCCTGCATCATCCGGTCAATCATATCATCACTTATCTTAACTTTACTTTTACATCTGACACATCTAAAATACCTCACTGTTTTCCATAAACTGCTTTTCATTTCGGCTTAATGGTGTCCATTTGCACAGAAACAAACTCGTCCTTTCTCTCTGTCAGTAGTTCAGTGTTCTCTCTCTCTGTACAAGGTCATCTTTTCTTCTAACGTCAGTCAATTCTCCGCCTTTTTCTTATCTTCAGTGCATGGTTCTTTTCCATGCTTTATTTTTAAGCAGATCAATGAAGGATTATTTTCGGCCACAGTGACTAGTCTGGAAAGTCAAGGGATTTCATTTGAATCAAGAAGACTAGAAAAAGAAGAATGCATAATGAATAGTTCAGTGTGGATTTTCCAATGTCACTTTTCTAGAGATAAACAGCTAATAGTTCTGGTGCTTTAGAGAGGAATAGGTGTCATCATAGCCAGGAAAGTGACCCATTTGAATGCAGATCTGGCATTCTAAGAGATTTGCATGGAAATGTAATTAGCACCTCTAATTCTCCTCACTGGACTTTATTTGCTCTGGTTATGTGAGTTCATAAGCTCTCTTATCATATGGGCCAGCATGAACATAAATTTTTGGTGCTGCAGAAGAAATCTCCTTCATGGACACCCTTACCCATATTTGCATATAAATTCTCTATTGTAATCATTAACACCATTTTTTTTCTCTCTCAAGAATTTCCATCTTTTAAATTGTTCTCTCTTCCTCTATTTCAATATGTCTCAATCCTACTGATTAAAAGCTTTGTTTTTCTCTTCTAAATTTCCTTAGGGAAAATTTCTTTCTTCTCTAAACTTCTACAACACTACCAAGCTGTAAAGGCACAAGTGTACTGATACTTTTCCTGTGTGTTTTCTTTTCATAAAAGTTATAGATCCAATTCATTTCCTTTATTCTAGAAAAGTTGAAAAGAATATTTTTCAGTGTAACTGGCCAAGAACTAATTTGCCTTGAATGCATTTATAATTCAGGTACTTTGGTAGTTAGGACTGTCACAAAACATTAAGATGGATAATCTATCTGTCTGTATATATATATATCTATCTATCTATCTATCTATCTATCTATCTATCTATCTATCTATCTATCATCTATCTATTATGTTTATCATCATCTATTTATCTATCATCTATCTGTAATCCTGAAACTTTACCATCTGTATTCTATTTTAATTTAAAGCACACACACACACACACACACACACACACACACAGAGGCTACATTCCCTTGTTTTAAGCATGTCTAGGCTTCTCAAGATTTTTGTATTACTTCTTCAGACAACTGCTTTGGTCTCCAAGGTCTCTCTGTACAAGAACAAACAGCAGACTGATAATGAGAGAATTTAAGCTGTTCTTGATCAAACCCTGCCTGGGCATTATATATAAGGGGTTTTAGGATTTTTTTTATAATTTAATTTAATTTTACATATCAGCCACGGACTCCCCTGTCCTCCCTCCTCTGCCCCCCCCCCCTTCCCCCAGCCCACCCCCCATTTCCATCTCCTCCAGGGCAAGGACTCCCCTGGGGATTCAGCTCCACCTGTCCTTAGTGCATGAGCTGGCTGTTTGGAACCTGGGTTTTAGGATTTTCAGTTGTGTTTGTTTGTAAGACTCTATTTTATTGCAAATATTTTACACAAGTGTAGTTCTGGGGTTTTTTTTTTTGTTTTTGTTTTCAAAGGAGCATTAATAAAACATTTATTTTATTGTATTTTGAGACTTTAATATATCATTATTATATTACATAAATTTCATCCTATCCTTTTCCAACTCTCCTCATGTCCACCCTGATTCAATTTCAAATTCATGACCATTCTTTAATTATAATTTTTAAACACATACACACACACACACTCGCACACACAAACACACACACATATAAAATTTTCTGAATCCATTTTATGTAGCTTACATATATATGTGTTTAGGTCTGACCAACTGGGTTTGGATAACCTATCCTGGTCTTATCCCTGGAGAAGACTGATTCTCCATCTCTTGGCATTCATTATTGGCCTATAGCTCTTCATCTGTCAGAGGAACATTGTGAAATTTCTCTGATCCACACTGACAGCTGGCATGCCAACTGGTGTTGTTATTGTCAGGTCTTGTTTAGGCTACCATGTTGTTGAGATTTCATGGATATTTGGCTTTTACAATCTTATTGCTGCCTGATCCACAGTGTCCCCTGATCCTTGGGTATAGAGGCTGATTGTAGATGTATCAAATGAGGGTGGTCACCCCACATTTAGTTGCTCTCTGCATTTTCACCAGTTGTGGATTTTCATGATGGTATCTGTATACTGCTAAAAGACACTTCTTTGATGAACAGTGCGAACTATACTCAGTGTAGATATAATGATAGGTATATCAATAGAGTGGAGGATTAAATTCATTTAGAAACACAGCAGTGTTCAGTTTCCCTCTAAGATTTATGAGTGTAAGAGCCCCAAATTTTAGCTCGGTTGCACCAGGTATGGATTCCCTCCTATTGAGAAAACTTTAAGTCAAGTTAGGTGTCTGTTCTTTATTCCCAAGGTATAATCGTCAGTATTGCATCCTTGAGTATTTGGCTACATGCTGTTCACTCTTGTGGTTTGTAAGCTTTACAACCAAGTAGGACTTTTAATTGTTTGTCTCAGTTGTCAATTTGCCTAACAAACTATGAATACTATGAGAGCTGGCGATTTGCCTCCATTGAATGCTGAACATGAAGAGCTATTCTTTAAAATAAGTGCCTGATAGCCATAGGTTGAATGAAACAGCTAGTAGACTAAATGAAGCATCTGGTAGAGGTTACTGTACAAATAGAAAGGACAGTTTCCAGAAAGAATAGAATGGGATTATGAATCTTGAGCTTAAAATGAGAAATACAGCATTGTAGATTCATTATACAAAGAAATAAAGATAAAAGTGTATAGGAAAAAAGATTGGAAAGTCTTGAAATGAATGCCAATGTATTATTTCCAAATACCATCATCACCTGTACAGAAATGGAGTATAATTTTCAATGTGTAACTCAGAGAAAAAAAATCAGCTCATTTGTTGGGAACTATAATATTTGTTAACTCTGTGAACTAAGAAAAGATTTTTACCATTTTCTGAGTTGTGAAAAATTAAAGCTATTTCTGGGGATGACCATGAAAAGAAATAAATTAATACAAAAAAAGGCTCACAAATATGGTTATTCCAATGGTCTGGAAAGAACACTGTCACTACAAAAATGTCAGATCGACTTATCCATTTCTACTTACTTCTACCATCCTGAACCGTGTCTGAATGTGTGTGATGCTAGAACACAACAAAAAGCCTGAATCAAGAAAAGGAAATATTTATTTCACTAAAGGAGAGCCTTAGTACTTATACCACCTTCTGTTTATACAGAATAAATTTGTGAAAAACTTGTTTTGTAGGTAATAAAATGTGTTAAAGTTTAAAAGAACAAAAGAAAGGAAGAAAAATTATTGAGAATAAAGAAGATTAAATTTATATTTTTAATACACATTGAAGGACTCAATGTGATCTTATTGTGTGTGTGTATATATATGTATATATATATATATATGTATATATATAATTCATAACAGTATCATAAAACTTGTCTATATTTCAACATGGGTCATAAATCTTGTAGGACTGAAATATGTATTGATAAATCCAGGTCATTCATTCTAAAATAGAGACTACACTATTTTAAATTTTATTGTTTTTGAAATATAATTTCTTATCAAACTGCCTTCTATTGTTGCAAAATAAGCACCAGAGTTTAATGTACACTTATCCTTTGATAACTATATGGGTCAGTTCCAAGATCCCCATAAATATCAAATTCCAGAAGTGGTAAGTGCAAATAGCATCATTCTAATCTACAACCATACTTTAACCATAAACTTTAAATTATTTCTAGGTTATTATAATTCTTTAAATAATGTAAATCATAGATATTCATATTACCATTTTTGTTAGAGAAAAATGGCAAGATGAAACTCAAATAAAGTAATTTTGGGCCATGGTAGTTGAATTTGTGCATATATGTCTTTCAGTATTGAGAACCAAATGCTATCTAGTAGAGTTGGAAACTTAATGGACACCCTGAAGTATTGATTTCCTAATTCCCAAGAACTTGTAAATATGTTTCTTTTTCTAACAAAAAGAAATTCACATATACAATTAAGATAAAAGACCTTGATTGTAGATATTACTCATGATTCTCAAAGCAGTATACGGCTTTATCTGTGGTCAATGTGAGACTGATAATTGAAGGAGAGGTGGACAGACTATTATGCTCGACCTAGGAGTTAAGAAAGAGACAATCCTGGCACACATAGATTCTTTCCTTGAGTCTCCAAGATGAGTACAATTCTGTAAACATTTTTACCAAATCTGGTAAGACTATTCTTGAAAAAAAAATGACCTGTAAATCAATGAATTCATTTATTTTCTCCAAGCCATTAAATCTGTGATTATTTGTTAGAACAGCATTGAAACACTAATGTATGTACTTTCTAGGCAAGGGTCAACTGACAAGAGTACATGCAGTGAGGTTGCTGGTAATCTGCTATATAATTCTCTGTTGTGGTTCTGAACATTCTCCCTCTCACAAATAATCAGATGAATAACTCTTAGTAGCACATGCAGGTTTTAATCACTAAGTTGATATCTGATATATTCTTTGTTAAAACTATTTTGGTACATTAATAAAACTACTAATTTCTATCATATTAATGTAGTATTTAGACTACTAAAATATTCTGGTTCAGAGTTGTGAGGATTATGCAAAATGTCAGAGAAATGAATTATTTTATTGATGTAATTTCTGCTATGCTCATACTGATAATAAAATCTAATTTGAATTAAACTGACTTATATAAGTTAATCTAGAGATACAATTCAATCAATAGTGGTTTAGGAAAATATTGTTTTGATCTAGTGAAAAGACTGCTGATAAAACTTTGTTTTTAATAAATATTTATCAAAATGTCTATTATCTAAGAAAGGTAAAACACTTCATATTATAAAAGTTTGAAATTGTCTGTTGTCTCTGCCAAGAGTGTAAGTAGTTTAAAAACTGACTGATTGATTTCTGTTGTTGTTGTTGACAACGAAAGAGAGGCCACTCATTCTTTTTAAGACAAACAGTGCCACTCCAAAGAAAAAGGGATTGATTTACATGAGAATGAAGATTATTTTTTCAAAAATAATATATCCAGAGAGTGACATCCTAAGACGAGTGTTCAGTTTTCCCTTGCTTGTTTATAAGGCATATTAAACTTGACTAACAATTCATTTTGAACAGAAAAAAACCAGAATGTACAGAGTTATGGTTTAGTAAATAACCAGAAGAGTGCTTTCTACATTTAAGGGTGATTTCTGCTGCTAAACTTCTAGGATTTCCATTAGGAAATTAAAGGCTGTTGTCTGCTAGAACTGCATTATTGAAGAAACCATAAGCATCAAATGCAAGATATTGATAAACCATGTTGGAACTGAGCTGTAAGCTTCCACTATGTAGGCAACTACCACTAGGTAGTTTCTGTAGAGCTAGAAGTTGCTATGTAGAGAGCTGGGTTGAGGAGTCACCAGCAGTCATGCACAGCATGGACATTGAATGCTATAATAATAAGCTGCCAGGCAAGTTTATGCCCATGGTATAACAGCGGCAAGACTGCTATGTAACAGAAGTTTTCTGATTGGATAAGATTCTCACTCCACCAGGGTTCAAGTTCCTCATGTTGTTTTTCTAAATGAATGTGTTATCAGCTGCCTCCAAATACTCATTTTATTTTTTCTCTTTATTAAGAAAATTTTATTCATTCTACATACCAACCATAGATCCCCCTCTCTTCCCTCCTCCCACTCCCCTCCCAGACATAACCCCCAATCCACCCCCAATTCCCTCCTCTGAAAGGTAAGGCCTCCCATGGGGAGCAAAGCCTGGTATATTCAGTTGAAGCAGGACCAAGCCCCTCCCACTGCATCAAGACGGTGCAAAATATTCCAGCATAGGTAATGGGCTCCAAAAAGACAGCTCATGAACCAAGGGTAGATCCTGATCCTATTGCAAGGGGGCCTCTTAAGTTGACCAAGCTACACAACTGTCTTGCTTATGCAGAGAGCCTTGTCCAGTCCCGTGAAGGCAAACAGCTGTTGATCTAAAGTTCATGAGTCCTGGGAAGGGGAAAAAAATGAGATCTCTTGAGTAAACTGGGGGGGGGGAAGATAGAGGGTAGGGGATGGGAGATGAGAACATAAGAAAATGAGATGATCGACCTGTAACTGGGACAGAGTGGGAGAGCAATGAAAGAGGTATCTTGATAGAGGGGAGACATCATGGGTATAGGGAGAAACTTCGTACTAGGGAAGTTTCCAGGAATCTACAAGGATGACCCCAGCTTAGACTACTAGTAATAGTGGAGAGGGTGACTGAGCTGGCCTACCCCAGTAATCAGATTGGTGAATACCTTGTCATCATAGAACTTTCATCTAGTAACTGATGGAAACAAATGCAGAGATCCACAGCCCGGGGGGGGGGGGGGAGGGGGGAAGGTAAGAGCATGGTGGAGAAATCTACAAAGACAACCAAACACAGCTAGTGGGAACTCAAATACACGTGTTTATAATGCTAGAGTAGAGGAGCCTGTAGTGTTGGTCAGAGAACCTTTTACTGTATTTTATTTTATTTTATTCTTTTCTTTTTCCAGCCAAGGGCTGCTAATGCAAAAGAATCACAACTGGTGACTTCTGAGTGTTCTCAAAAGGGTCTCCATACTGTGCCTTCTATTTTTAAGAAATATTGCAGTTAGAGACGGCAAAAAATTGTGTAAGAGTTGAATGATGGAGAGGGGCGTCATGGACTGTATTTGGGGCATGAGATGGTCCCTTTGCATATCATTTCACAGCAAGTGAGATTTCTTGCATGAGATCTTTACAAGGGTAAGCATATCAACATTCCATCACGGAGGGGAAAGGACTTTTGCGGCCCCACTCCTACCTAACTGAGGAGCTATAGGCAGTTGACAGTTGTTGAGGGAAGTGGAGTCATTGTATTCAGGAGTGTAGCCATTACTGTTCCACCCAGCCCACAGAGGATATCTTGGGTAAAACAAAACAAAAAGCTAATAATTAGAGCAACTTTTATTGGGGCAGAGAGTTTCAGGGAGGTTGGGAGGGGGATAAGAGAAGGTTGGGGATGATGAACATGTTCAGAATAGATTATACATATGGTTTAAATAGTTAAAGAAAAAATAATTAAAAAAATTTTCTTCCATAATTAAAAAAATCATGTAAGACTGTTCATACCACACACATGACTGTGACTAAGGAGGCCAGAAGAGAGTACTACCTAGGAATGTTGTTACAGATGGTTGTGAGCTCCCATATATGTTTTGGGAATTGAACCACAGTCCTCTGAAAGAGCCTTCAGTGCTCATGACAGCTGAGCTATCTCTGCAGTCATTAAAATAAATTGTTTGGAAGAAAACAAAAATAAATTAAAGCCACTCACATAGTTCACTTTGGGCTAAGTATTTGAAATTTAGTCAGCCAAAAACTTAAGATTAAAAATAGGAAATGAAGAAAATACATGATTTCTAATCAGGTATAATATATTTGTACTTAGTTAATTAAGATCCCAAGAGAACAATTGAAAAGGAATTGGGATGAGGTCAATGGAACATTGGAAGCATGAGTAACTCTCGTCACAGTATCTGTGCTATTCCCTTTTCACTCTGATATTCTTAATGCAATAATGCTTCATGAACATCCTCTTAAGTTCCTACCATTTACCACCCACCGTTTCATAGCACAGTTTCCTGAAAATACTAGAGCACAGTTTAGATCCAAAAATCATGTCATCTTACCTTATTTCCTTGTCCAACTCACTTCAGTTATTCTCTTCCTGATATTTACATAGCTTTAACTCCCAGTAGTGAATTTTGAGCTCATGTAAGCTGGTGTTAACAAAAGCAAGCTTTAATCAAATTACACAAAGTTGTCAGGAATTCTGTAATAGAGTATGGGGCATATTGACAGTAGATACATTAGAAAAGCTATAAAAATCTAGTAGCCCTTTTGTTTGAAAGAAGGAGAAGTATGTTTGAAAATAATTAAAACAAAAAGAAACGCAATAGCAGACAGGAATCCTTAAGTACCAGCAGGACAAATTTATATGAACTTACTAAAGATGAGAAAAACTATGGGAAATTTCTAAACAAATACGGTTTGCTGAGTTTTAGTGCTAATCTTGATAAATTTGGTAAAGAATTCAATATATAAGTAAATTTATCAAGTTAAAGACTTCACAGCCTTTAGAAAGTAAATAACACCCGTTTCCTCCTAATGTGCTTATTTTTTAAGATAATAAAAATCTTTTCAAATTCATTAGATACGGTTCAAAATATTTCTTAAAATTCAGTTATTATGAAGTTTATTTTATGTTAGATAATTTTTTGAAAAGAAAAAAGTCTTTCAATAAAGTGAATCATGGGTGCACATATGCTTTAAATCATTATTAAATAATAAATCATTGACTTGTCAAATATGGATTGTGAAAAAGTCATACTTCTTGTGGAAACAGATTTTTGCTCAAACTTCAGTTTAGTTTAATATTTAGTACTTCATTCCAACATTCCTATGGTGTACCCATTTTGTGAAGCCTCTGCAGATGCTAATCACACAGAAGCCATGAGTTATGCTTTGCCAAATTAGAGCATTTACAGTGAGTTATTGATATGTTCTATTGAGGATTTGTAAACTTAGAAAGAAGATATAAAGACAATAAATTTGATAATAATGCTATGGCATTAAAAAGATACACAGATTAAAGAAAAAAAGGCCATTAATTCAGAAGATGGAAATGAAGGGTTGCATGGGAGGTGTTATAGGGAAGAAAAAGAAGAGAAGGAAATGATCTATTTATATGAAAATTTCAAAAGACAAAAAATAGGTTATAAAAATTATACATAGTATTTATAAAAGTTTCACACTGAAATGTCACAGTAATAGAAAAGTGTATTATTAATTTTAACAATTATTTGCATTGAAAACCACTTAGACATTTTTTTAAAACCCTGTATGAAAAATCAAGAGGAAATAAAATGATGGGAATTGTAGATCTCAGTCTTGCTTAGGAGGAAAAATCAGTTCTTTCCACAATGTATCTCATTTATCTTACTCATCTTGACTGTAGGCTATGTTCTATCATGCACTCTCCTTTATTACCCCAGCATATCAGCTTTGGTTCTGCACACTGAGCATTTCCTCCCAAATTGACTGCATTTTCACTTTACAATGGCAGTGCATATTAGACATGCCATTTCTCAGAGTATCCTGCCACAAAAGGACATGTAAATTTGGCTAGCACTGAATCTTATGCATTCATTACCCGTCAAAATTTCTAACACAGGAACTGGTGAGAAGGAATAATATATGAGAACATAAGGTTTAGTACCAAATACAGCACTTGCAAGTGCTGACTTGACAGGTTAGTGTTAGCTGCAAAGAAGCATCCATACGGTAGCAATTTTATTTATGAATCAGTGTTGATTCAGTGCCATATAATTAAGTATATCACCTTTACATTTATGTGCAACACATGTCAAAGAATACACATCCTAATAACTGTTTCCCTTAGACTCATAAAATGAAGGTTGTCCAGAGTATCTTAATTTTTAAAAGCAGTAATCTCACTTTCATGACTGCTGGTGAGAAAAATACATAGATCCTGCCTAAGAATTTTAAGGAAAGGAGATATTAAGTTTAACACTTCATTAGTTACCTTATATACCACAAATTATTATTTTTCTTTCTGTATCAAGAAGGTTTTCATAGCATACTTTAAAAGCATAAAAGAATACAAGGTATCTGTGATAGGTACACACGAAAATAAAATGTACATTTTGGGAGATAGGGAAGAAAAAAAACCGAACAGGATGGAAGCGACACATCAATGACACCATGATAATGATTATTAACACAGTGAGATGGTACCGTCATTCTAACCATCTGCTCCACAGAGGCAACAGAGCAAGGATGTCAAAGGGAAGAAATACTTAGGAATTAATATTTTCCCTAGTTTTTCTTTTTTTTGGGGGGAGGACTCTTCAGTTCATATAGGCTTTGACCAAATGATATGAAATCCTCACAAATGAATCTGCTATGTAGATGTGATAAGGGGGAGTTCAAGGTCCCACAAAATCATATGCAACAAGGGGATAAATATGTAATTTTGTAATATATATGACATATATATGTCATAAATTGTTTTTACATAGTTCTGGAATTTTAAGTCCAGGAACAAAGTATATGTATCTGGCAAGGGCCTGTGGCAGTGGCAGATCATGGCAGAAGGGTGGGATAGGGAACAAGAAGAACTGAACTTGGTCAGTTTGGTAGCATCAATTCACTTTGGAAATCACAGTCTTTGCAGGGCCTTTCAATGTCTCTAATTCTAAACTCGGTTACAATGTAAATAATTAAATTGTGGTCAACACTCAAGATGTAGAAAGATTTATCACCTAATTCCAATATGCTCTAAGGAATTCCAAACTCCTTGATACAATTATCTATTTCTCCAGCCAATCGTTCAACCTGACCAAGATGCGATGTATTCTTCCCTATGTTCAGAACAAAACACAGATACTAATGAACTTTATTTCCTCTTTCTCTGCTGTTCCTTTTCTCTCCCAAATCTTCCCAGATATACCCCTCTTTATTCGATAGTGTTATGTTTTTTGTCACACACACACACACACACACACACACACACACACACACACACACAAAGTCATTTTTGTGTTTGTCAACTACTTATGAGAATGAGGCCTGCCCTGGAAAGTGTGGTTGATATAACCAGTGTAATCAGGTGAAACGAAGTTTCCCTCTCTCAGTAGGAATCATTGCAAACAGCTTTTTGGTTAGACCCAACCCTTATCAGAGAAATTTGTTATAGTAGATGGTAATTAACACAGAGACCCACAACCGGAGAATATGCAGAGAGTGAGAGACAGAAAGCACTTACTCTTATATGGGAAGGTCTTTTATGCTATTCCCCTCAAGGCTCAGGATCTCTGCAGAAGTGGAAATAGCCACTTTAAGAGCCTAAAAGAAATTTCCCGACACAACAAAGCAGATGTACATTTGAACTGATACATATTATAACAACATGTACAAGAGGTGCTCTGGCTCAAACCAGACAAAATCCTAACATGTAGAAGGGGAGGAAAACACGATGAACTTACTTGAAAACCATATACCATAATTTCCATATAAGCTCTTGATAGACATTGTGAAAATCAGCTCTCTACCTCATCTATCTTGCCAATAAATTTTTATCTTTTTTTTTCCTTTTGGAAAAGTTGTGTATTCATGGATGGTTGCAATATTAGAGGAGAGAACCTTGATAATTTCACATTGTTTCTTTAGATGCTTATATTTTCAGAAGCTACAGATATCAACTCCAAGATATTGGAATTAGTACTATAACTATACACAATCAATTGCCATTTGACAATAGTGAGGATTCATGTGATTGACACTGCAGTTGAGAGACAGAACTATTCCATCACACAAAAAAGTTATTGTTACTCTCACTTTGTAACCACACCCATTACGTTGTTCAACATCACCATCTTCCCTCCTTAAATGCTAAAATTAATAATATATTTACTATTGCTACAATTCTGTCATCCTAAAAATATCATATAAATAAGTCTGTGGGATGTGATCTTTGGTGATTGAAATTTTGTTTATTGTTTAGTCAATATAGTGTTTTGAATATTTGTGACCCTCAAAAAGAGTTTGGTTTAGAGCCCTAATATACAGTGTAAAGCCCTTTGGAACTGAGGTGTTAGGGAGACCATTAGGCTAAGATACAGTCATGACGGTGGGGGCTGTTCATGGGATCAACCTCTTTGTAAGAAGTATCACTGTGTCTCTCTCCTCATGCACACACCAATGAAGACTGTATGAGGACACAGAGTGTGGCCACCAAGAAATCAGGAAGACATCCAGCCCCCTCCCCAGAACTGATCTTGCTGTCATTTAATACTGAACTTTCAAGTTCCATAACTATAATACAATAAATTATATTATTCAAGCTATCCAGTCTACCATATTCTTCTTTGTAGTTAGAGGAAACTCAGGAAGCTTCTGAGATTCATCTAAATTATGTGTATGAGCAGTTCACTCCTTGCCAGCAAGTAATATCCCTTGGTAATCTATTTCCTTCAATAATTAATGGATTATAGGAGCTTCTATTTATTTAAAGTTAGTGAATATTAGGTATTATTACAGAGATGATGTGTGTGAAAATTATTTTTCATTTCTCTGCATAATATTCAGATATGAAATTGATAGGTTGCAAATATGAGAATATTTAGTCACATTTAAAAGTAATTTTGAAGAATCATTTTTAGGTTAGTCACTTGCTGTCTATATGATATCTAGGGTTTCAATAGCACCTGCTGGTAGGAATAAGGAGAAATACAATAGAAAATATCTAATATACCTTATTTGGGTATGGAAATCAGAACAGCTTAAGAACATTAAGTTTTATGTAACATTTTTACAGAAACAAATCAAAATCATTTTTATTTTGGTTTTTCGAGACAGGGTTTCTCTGTGTAGCTTTGCGCCTTTCCTGGAACTCACTTGGTAGACCAGCCTGGCCTCGAACTCACAGAGATCTGCCTGGCTCTGCCTCCTGAGTGCCGGGATTAAAGGCGTGCGCCACCACCGCCCGGCTCAAAATCATTTTATTGTCACCAGATTTTGAATTATTTATGAATAAAACATAGTATTCAAATTGCAGAATCATTCACATATAAAATGGACCAAAAAAAGACACTTCATATGTTTATCTTAGGTAAATATGTGACCTAGCATTTAACATATACAGTGCTAGTCACTAGGTAGTCCAAACCCATAAAACATTTTTACTTCTCTAAGAAATGATGAGCATTGATGATAGTAGATAGAGACAAAGGAAAGGAAAGGAAAAGTGAAATGTGTCAACAACAATCGGTGAGGTATGCCCACAGTGACTCTAGAACATAAGAAAACAATCTGAACCATTGATTTACAAACAGACTCAGCTTCACCAGATTCCCATTTTAAGATAAGATGTTTCTGGGAACCAATCCAGAATGTGTCATTTAGTAGAAGAAGGAAGGAAATCTTCATTTCCAACAACTTCCCAGGAATGGCTGACATGATAGTCTAGAAAGCACATTTTCAGGATTACTTCGATGAGGAGTCTAGATTGATTTCCATGCTTCCTGAGTTGAGTAACAGGCATTAGATATGGAATGCCATTTGTAGCTGTCAAAGATGTTTTAAGGAAAAGTTGTCAATGAATATGAATATTAATTATTTTGTGTAAAACAGTTATTTTCCATTTAATTTTGTAGTGTAGAATGTGGTGATATTGTGTTCCCCAAAATAATGTGCACCCTAATAAACTTGTCTGGGGTCAGAGAACAGAATATCCACTAGATATAGAGGCCAGAAAATGGTGGCACACACACCTTTAATCCTATCACTTGAGAGGCAGAGATCCATCCAGATCTCTGAGTTCAAAGACACACTGGAAACAGCCAGGCATGGTGACTCACGCCTTTAATCCCAGGAAGTGATGGCAGAAAGCAGAAAGGTATATAAGGCATGAAAACCAGGAACTAGAGCTGGTTAAGCTTTTAGGCTTTTAGCAGCAGTTCAGCTGAGATTCATTCGGGATGAGGACTCAGAGGTTTCCAGTCTGAGGAAACAGGATCAGCTGAGCAATTGACAAGGTGAGGTGGCTGTGGCTTGTTCTGCTTCTCTGATCTTCCAGCGTTCACCCCAATACCTGGCTCCAGGATTGTTTTTATTAATAAGACCCTTTAGGATTCATCCTACAGTAGGAACTTTGTTTGAAAGAATATTTTCAGCAGTTACAGAAATAAGGTAATATTTCAGTATATGATGTTTGACCGACACTATAGTCAGATCTCATCAGCATCATTAAAGAAACTTGAAAGCATTAAGTTCATTCTCAGAATTTTAGTAGTAAAGGAGCTATATAGTTTTAAAGCAAGTTTTCATAACAATTACTTCTGGAACTATATTTTAAATTTTTAAGTTATTTATTTATTGATGTAACCTGTGTATTGGTATTTTACCTGTATACATGTCTATGTGAGGGTGTCAGATCCTTGGAATTGTAATTACAGGTAGTTATAAGTCACCTTTGTGGGTGCTAGGAATTGAACCCAGGTTCTCTTGAAGAGCAGCCAGTGTTCTTTACTGCTGAGATAGGCATTTCCCTTTTCCTGTTATGCTTTTCTTTAAAAATACATTTTATTATTTAGTACCTAAAATTTAATTGTGTGTTATATGTGACTAAAATATGTTACTAGATCCTTTTTTTAAAATTTTATCTTTAAAAAAGGTTGAAATAATATTTCATTTTTTCTCTGACATAGAGACAATATACCACTGAAGTACTAATAGGTAAAAAGAGTCATTTTATTTTACTTTTATACATCTCAGTTTGCCTCACTGAACATTGTAAAGGTAGAAATAGAATTTTATGGACTTTATTTTAACCCCCCTAATAGACTTAAATCTGTAACTGATTCCAAAATTGTATTCAACTATTACTACCTTTTCATTAATTACATGGAAATACAACAGTACGCTCTTCTTGATTTGACTTATTCTGTCTGTGGCACTGGAGATCAAACAAAAGGTCTTGTGCATGGTATATCTATGCTCTATGACTCAGCTACTTCCACAGCAAAATATTCTCTTCTTATATTTTAAAAATGTTGTGGGTGTGGGTGTGTGTGGTAGTAGAGTGATAATCTGTGAAGGCCTGAAGGAAGCACTGAAGCTCCCAGAGCAGGAGTTACATGTGTTCATGAGACACCCAATGTGGCTACTGGGAACTGAACTTAGGTCACCTGGAAGATCAAGAAGCACTCTTTTATTTTTATTTTTTTTATTTTATGATTAACTTCATTTCACAGATCAGCCACAGATTCCCCCATCCTCCCTCCTCCCACTCCCCAGCCCTCCCCTGCAACCCACCTCCCATTTCCACCTCCAAAGCAAGGTCTCCCCTGGGGAGTCAGCCCAGCCTGGTAGACTCAGCCAAGGCAGGTCCAGTTCCCTCCTCCCTACACCAAGGCTGAGCAAAGTGTCCCAATATAGGCCCCAGGCTCCAACAAGCCAGCCCATGCACCAAGGACAGGTCCTGGCTCCACTGCCTGGGGGCCTCCCAAACAGAAAGCACTCTTAACAGTTAGGTCATCTCTCCAACTCATGTGTTCTTGTGCTAACTTCCTTATCATTTCATTACTTTCATAGACTATAAAACTGAGTAGTTTATGAAATAGAAGTAGAGGCTTTTGCAATAAACAGCCTGCCTCAAAGTATGTATTCTGTAGATATCTGTAACATGAGGGAAATGTTCTGTTATTACTTTTTATCACAACAGTCATACTATTTTATGATTCCTAAAGATGCTTACCCAGAAGTTCACGTCTGGGAAATGAATGTTGTACATATAGAAAAGGATTAGTATGGGCTCAGTTGTAGAGTGATGTACAGCAATTTACAAAGCACTAGGTTCAATCCATAGCATGAATAATAAATGATAATATTAAAATGACTACATGTGGGGTAAGATGATCCAAACTTGCTTGGTTGTCATATCAAATCTTTCCCTTATGTGCTATACTACATTGTCCAAGTTACTTAGATTTCTAAACCCATTTATAAAACAAAGATGATGTTTACAATAGGACCTCTTCCCATAGGCACATTGCAAAGTCAGTATATGTGAAGCACATGGACAATAAAATTACCATTTTTAGATGCATGAGTGACGTTGTCTCTCTAGAATTACCTCTAACTACATCACAGGGAGAACTTTTGTACTATCTCTGTTTAGCTTATGTAACAGTGAAGTAACCTTAAATCCTTCAGAATTTACTTACCTCTTTATTCTCCTTTTCTTTCATGGGGCTGATATAAAGGAAGAGACTAAGACAAAAGTGGGTGGAAAGAGGCCATGATGGCTTATTGTCATCATTCTCCCCACACTCCAAGAAAAGACATGGACACCTGACCAAATAAAACAAAGAAGATAATCATGATTATTATAGATGGGAATGAGTATGGATATGCTATAATGTGTGGAAATGCATTTCTTTCAATTAACCAAGAATATGAACAGAATCATTACAATTCAACATTTGTAGGATATTCACCTTGGTAAGTCTCTCCATGATGTATCATTGAGGTCAGTGTATTATTTATAGATTTACATAGAACAATTTTCATCTGACTTATGACTCTTGTCATTCAACACTTTTGGCTGGGGAGAATTTCAAGGCAACCCAAACACTGTAAGCCCATGATCCGTAATGCAATATGAACTTATTACAAACAGTTCTTGAAAGGAAGAGAATGTAGGATCACAAAGAAATGCAAAGGGGCTGATTCCTCAGTGGTCACTACATAGGAAAATAATGATCTACACAATTCTTTTTCTTATGTCACACAGTTATTTCTTACGGTGCTCTGTTATTTTTTCCTTTCAAACTGATGATTTACTAAATAACAGTAGGCTAACATCCACTGCATTGCAAACTCAGGATAGCTCTCACTCTCTCTTTTCACATTAGGTTAAGAGACTTAAGTAACTCTTTCTTTGTTGACTATGAGGATTCACCTCAACCCTCTCTCAGGACTATGCCGATGTGAAGCTGGAAACTACAGTGCATCAGAAGTACAAAGGAGCCCTCACCGATGTACCAAATAATCACAACTAGGAATTAAGGCTGAATGTTCTTTCCTTTCCCATGACATGTTGGTAAATAACATCACATAGATCCACAGGTGTATCTTCTGGGAGAAGGTTCCTGAATAATGCTAACTTAGGGATGTTTGGCTACTTACTATATTACTTGTTTATATCCTTGGACTTACAAAAATCTGATAGTGAATAAGCTACCTTATTTTCCTAAATATACCTGCCTGGCCTTATGGTTTGATTTATCTGACAAGATGTGTGATTGCAGAATGATTTGCTATTCTTTGTTCAGATACTCTACATCAACCATAGATCAAGAATATAATGTAAACTGATTTTCCTAAGCAAAATATGTGTTTGATGAGTATGACCTAAACCTATTATTCTAGAGAATTTAAGAATATGAATGGAATCACTCAAATTATATTTCAGAAATTCTCACAGTGTAATCATATATCACAAATGCATGTAACACTAAGCAATCTGTGTTGCCACCTTACCCAAGATATTTTATCCATTCCTATCAACTCTAAATCTTTTGTAAAACCTTCTTTTTGTGTTATGGGACATATTACAAGCTGGGGTCCTTATAGGAAACCCAGTAATAAAAATTTACAGTGTCATTATATCTAGTATATTGTTCCTCAAATACTAAGAGACTAGTAAATAGTGTGTTGCTGTCTTTTAGTTTAGGAGGTATCAAGTATTTTCTTTTCTAAGACAAATGTCCCTACCTGATACAACTTTTAAAACCTTCAGCAATGTGAATGGCTCTGAATTTTTGGAGGCTTTATGCACTACACATCTCCATTTAAGTATTCTTATTGAGGTCTTTAGAGAAAATATCGTTTCAGGTATCATATCACATCAATATTATGTCATTAAATTATAGAACCTATGAAATGTCATGAAGAAAATCTAGATTACCAGGTTCCCTTCAGAGTTATTAAAGAGTAGAAACTTAAGCTTGGGAACACATGTTGATCATTAATTATTTTTTGGTACCACAATACAAAAAACACACTGAATGATCATGTCACCTACTGAAACTGTAAATGTGTGTGTGTGTGTGTGTGTGTGTGTGTGTGTGTGTGTGTGTGTGTGTGTAAATGTATCAGCACAAAACAAGTGAGCTCAAGAAGATGTAAGGAATTTGAGGCCTTGTGTAGTTTGGAGAGAATGTCAAATCGTCCTTGGTGTAATACAATGTATTAATTTGTCAAAAAACTAAAAACTGAGTCACCATGTAATTTGCAAATTTCAATTTGTTATTTGTACAATGTTACATGTAATGTGAGCATGAATCTTAAAAGGGTCTTATTAATAAAAACAAACCT